>JAOPJO010000139.1:3681953-3700574 GCA_027123675.1 Molva macrophthalma | reverse complement strand
CCCCCCCCCCCCCCCCCCCCCCCCCCCCCCCCCCCCCCCCCCCCCCCCCCCCCCCCCCCCCCCCCCCCCCGAGAAGAGAGTCAGTTCAGAGGAGTTCATGGGACTCTTGTTGGGAAGGATGTGTGTATGTGTGACACGCAGAGGTGAGCGATGATGCAGAGAGAGAACCACACCTGCACAGAAACGAAGATGAGAGCCAGGGAGCCCGCCCATACCAGCAGCACTGACACGAAGGACAGCTCTCCTGTCTGACCACTGGAGGAGTTGGTGCCAGCCTGGACAGCCTGTTGGTACAACAGAAAAGATGAAAATGTTTTGCCAATACTTCATTTCACTTCAAATCCGTTTTGCTTGTTATGCTACAGTTTTACAGTCTGCCCATTATGGCACTTATTGCACTCCTTACCAAACCTGGGAGGAGGGGTCCCTCTTTCTTTTCATGTTTTTTCCCCTAATAATTAAGGGAGTATTTGCCTTTTAGAGGGGTGTCATATAATGTGGCCCGTGAAGTCCTTTTACACGGTAACTCTGATTAAGGGCTATACAAATAAAATTGCCTTGACTAGTTTATTTACCAAAAGTAATCATTTCTTTCTTCTTGTCCTTCCTAACAGAACTACACAGCTGATGAAAAAAATAAATCGTACATTCCTTTTTTGCAGTTGACCTTGCCAGTAACCTCGCTTGTAATCTCGGATGCAGCAGTTCTGCTATATTGTAGCAGAACTTCTGAGGGAAGATGGCACAGTGCCTGGGCCAGGAAACCAGGATTGCAAGGGGAGGAGTAAAGCTTTGTTTCCGGTTTCGCTTAATACAAATTATACCATAGGAAAGTCATTTCAGCAATTGGATGAAGCTTTCTGAATGGGATTTCAATAAGTGTATTTCTACAGTGGCCACTCTGCACGGTGTTGATTTTGAAACCTTTACAGACCCTTTTTTTTTTTTTACAGTTGACTACTGCTGGCAGAGTTTGTGTTGGCCAATTACGTGCTTACAGATCCCCGCCTCCAGCAGCTTGATTGGTCAAAACAAATATAAAGAAATCAGACTTTAGTCAATTAATCTAAAGTCTGACTTGGGAGACTACCTTGCTAGCAATCAAAGCTAAGATGCTGGAGCTCTGCAGTGTCGAGGCAAGCGATGTTGTTCCATACGATCCCAGGAGGACGACCACAGCACCGTAGAAAAGCAGGAGGAGCATTCCTGTAACATGAGGACAGCATCATCAGACACTAACCAAACCCTCGACACAGAGCCACTCAAGGTGCAGTGTATCCCATGCCCTGTCAAATTACACATCAACCTCAGACCACAATCAGATTCAAGATAAGTAAAAATTTGTTGAAGTCCTTTAACACATTTTTTAACATCCCCATAATGGCACCGAAGGTCAGGGTTTTCAGAATGATTAAACAATTCAGAGTTTACAATACAAATTTAATTTTGCAGACGCTTTCATTCAACGTGACTAACAGGTGAGGGGTGAGGGTTGGAAGCAACCAAAGCAGACGATCAACATTTGGAGCAAGTACAGAAATGTAAAACTTTCTGCACCACCAAGTTTCAACCCAAATTTAACATTGGACAGAGTGCACAGTAGCCACCCAAACCACAACCAAAGGTTCATCGTTTTAATGAGCCAGAGCAGCTGCAGCAGCTCTGACTTTTGATAAACAGAGACCCCATCCTGTTTACTCTCTTACCTTGTATGGTTCTTCCTCTGTAATGCAGGAGAAGAAAGCACACTGAAGCAGCTTGGATTGCTATGAACAGCTTATCACTCCAGGCACTGGTCCAAACAACAGTACAAACTATTTCAACAACAGTATGCAGAACACTTGAATGCATTATTGGACATATGTTTTGTATTTATTTTGATTGGGCCGCATGTGACTATTCCCCATGGAGAGATGGTTAAGCTTAGACATGTTTGTGGGGTTCAGGTCAGGGTAAGTGACCAAGTTCTTGGGTAACAAACAAGTCACCTCCTAAGAGTCATGTTTTCACGTGTCAGGTTTATCGTTGTGTGCACCTGAACAGAACAACAAGCAGCAGCCTTGAATGCCAATGCAATGCTTGAATTTCAGGCTTCCACAATAGTGCAATAGTGCATAAGTCCCAAACAATGCATCCAAGTCCACGGAAATAACCATAATTTGAAAAACATTTAAATCTTAAACAAAACATTTCAAAACATTTTTAGTTGTGCCCACAACTAACTGCACTTTAAGTTTGTATAGGTCCCCCCCCCCTATGGTTGGGTGTGGTAGCATAGCCCTGGTGTACAGCCCACCTGAGGGGGAAGTCCCTGGCTAGGCAGTAGACCAGAGGGCCTGAGATGGAGTACAGGTGAAGCAAGGCCGACCCAAGGCTCAGACCGTCTGTGCTACCCCTCCTCGTTATCCTCAGCAGCTGAGGTAGTTGTGCTGCAAGGAGACCGAATGTCATCATCATCATCATCGATCAAAGTGAGCAATCACAACAATATACAGTGCTTTCTAACTACTGGAGAACAGACTCAGTTGTTGCTTTGCTCAGTCCAACATCCACAAGTCAGCCCTTTGTCAATTCCTTCCCTACACCCTCCACTCTGCTCGCGTAGTGTAGGGTTTCCGGATTCGACAATGTGTGTAATAGTAGTGCCATTTTGGCCCTCTAGATGGCCCTTTGTGGTAGGGATAGCAGAAGTATCACAGAGTAAGACGACTAGCCCTCTAACTGCTCATGAATTACATGTATCTAAAGTGAATTCTACTGTACACTGCTTTATATTTATTTACCGCTTTAGCAGGCATTGAGGTATTTAATGTATGTGGGAAATGGGGACCATTATTAAGATGTTTAGCATGTGTTACATGTGTAGCATTTCTTTTTGTGTGTTCCTCTCATAACACCAGTAGATCACCAGGAGGCTTTTGTAGGCAGTTTATCTTGCTATCTATTTGGCCAATTTTTGGGCATGTCTCCATCTCCATGTCTACCTCCCCAGGAAAATCATGTCAGAACGAAAAATAGTATTCTTAAAATATAGGCCTACTAAATTAATATGTCATTTAGATTCATTGTTGAAGGGTAAGTGGCATAAAGCGTTTGGTGGTCATCCTTAGCAAATCAGATATAATTAGTTTCAAATGAATTATAGGTTACAGAATGATAACTTTTCTAAATGTTTATTGCACATGTATTTTAAGTATTATTCTGGTATTTGATTTGATTTGTAGGCTATCCAACAACAATTAAGTTGGTGGTATATACGCTATATGTCGCACGCCCGATCTACAGTAGTTAGGCCTATAGGGGCTATAGAGGTGAGCTATAAGTTGGGCCACAAACTATCAACAAAACCTAACTTATTATTGAAGTGTGATGGATGTATTGAACGAAAGGGACACATAAGTTCTTACCTAGCACTGTGCCAAGGAAGATCCACAGTCCTACGGTTTTGCTCAGAACAATCTTGATACATGGCACTGAAACAAACAAAAACAGAGGACAACATGAAATACATATTTAGCACGTAGTATTATCCTGCTGTCCAATGGCTTCCGCTAAATGTAACGTTACGTCTAATGAGGCAAGACCAAGCAAACACGAAATTGTCCCGCATTTGGGGGGAATTACTAGAAAGTATTGGCAATATTGCACACTCTATCAATACATAAAGAGCACGCCTCACCGTGCAAGAAGTTTAAGTTGGTGAAAAAGTACTCGAAACATTTTTCTGGCATCAAATAAAGAAGTATGAACTCTTTTATGGGAGATGTGGCGTCAACACCTTCCGACGTGGCCATAATAGCTCACCCCCAAATCGAGCGATATCTGTATACAACTCGTATACTCTTCTGCACCCCCCCCACAAAAACCACATGAACGTGCCGAAACACACATGCACGCGAACAAACACGCACGCGCGTGAGGACACACACAGCATCGTATTGTTTATTTTAAAATCAATTAGGTGATATTTCATGGTGAGTAATCGTTTTGCGTACATTGCGTTCACACCACGCAAGAAAACACGTGTAGGCCTAATAGTGACTGCGTCTGAGCCATCGATGTCTTTCTGTTGATCGATTATCTATTTTAATACGGAAACTTCCATGAAAACTTGAAAGAAAATGAGAATGAGTTGGAGTGGACAATGCCAGCTGCATAACGTATACATAACAGCTGACCACGATGTTTTGTTTTAATAAAAAACGTAAAAAGGGTGTACAACTTAACTAGACGAGTCAGTAGAAAAGACCACGTAGACAAGCTGTTTATTTCACGTAGACATGCTGTTTTACACGTAGACAAGGTGTTTATACAAGGGTTTATTTATTTAAAATTATAATATTCAAAGTTCTCATTGGCCATATCATATTCAAACACCCTCAATCTAGGATGCATTTGCCTCAATATAAAATCATAAAGTTGTATAGTTTATGGCTATAGTACGCCTAACCGACGGCGTATTTTTCAGTCGGCATTGCGTATACCCACTTCTAAATCCCCTCTGATGCGCATCATTCAGTAGTGTCCTGCAATAGCCATACATTCCAGCACATGAGTTGCTAATTCAATCGCATGTGAATAAATGTAATTTTCCCTAAAAAGCACCCAATAAAGAGATTATCTTCACGTAAACAGTGGCTGAAATGTACGGAGCCCCTCTGGGGCCACATGATAGAAAAAAAACACCTTGATGTGTAAAGTGCGAATGGATTTGAAATCCGTGCCCTTGACTTCCCAAGCCGTGCGCATAGTTTTGTAAATCCGTTCCTCTACACGGCAGGCGACACACCGACCGACATCTTGTTTGCTATAGTCTAATAGAGTTGCAGCATGACAAAAAGCAGCTCTAACCGCTGTTTTCCAATGGTGTCCGTAAACTCAACCGAGAGTATATCACTGTAGTTTTCATGAATATGTTATGTAAGATGTAGCTATTTGTGTACTTGTTAACTAAATATTGATATTTATTAACATATTGTTTTGAATATATTTTTGAATTCTTTGAATGATGATGATATTTGAATGTCTGTTAAAAATAAACTAATCTCTGACTGAAACACCATGTTTGCCTCATCTTGAATATATCATATATTCATGCATTAGGCCTGTGTAGGACCAGTACAATTTGCAAACTGCCCCTTGACAAATGTTAATTGTATAATGGTGGCACACTCTGGCCTACTCTATCTGTTGCAAGATACAGTTACAAAATAAACTACTGGCCCAGAGACTACCTACAAGGTGAGAGAATAGTTGTCCAATTGTCATGTGTGGATGGACTAAGGAATAGTTCACTCTAAATGCATAATCATGTAGTTGTCTCACCCTGTAGTCTGTGGGCCAGTATTGATTACAAAATCTGTATCTCTTCTGTGGCTAATGTTAATTTCATAATGACCCTTACTCCCTGAAGTCAAGCAGCAGTAGTTAAGTGACAATGTGCCAATACTTCTGGGCCATTTTAAAGGTGAACAAAATATGCAAGAGTAGTCTTACATGTCACCATCTATAACACAGCACGTTTATCCTTTGGTGGACGGGCCGCTTTATAAAAATAAATAAGAGTATACCCACTTCTCCAGGCACCACTACACCACTGGGCCTAACCATAGCATTGTTCTTGCTGGCCTTAATCAGCTACAGTCCAAAGTCCACAGCACTGGCAAGGTATAGTTTAAACAAACTGTATCTAGGGTGTGCAAATAGCAGGAATGGACACGCCCATTGGGCAGTTCCAGGAGCAGAACAACAGTGGCCTTTGATAGTGGATCCTCCAAAATCTATAATCTGTTAAACGATAAACGTCACTATTAGTCATCTGTAGTAAAGCATAGGCCCAAAATAATAAATAAACATCATCCTAAACCATATAGGAAAGAGGAAACACCATAATCTTGGGTCACCAAAGTTAATTATTTATGTTATACAGTCATGACTGTCCCATTTGTCTGCTCCAGCAGCGACCTAACCCAGTCTATAAATGCTGTCCCATTTGTCATAGACCTCCCACGCCAGCGATAACCATACTCCCAACTCTCTCGCTGCTGGCTTCAGTACCAGAGAGAGACACAGAGACCGGACTACCGCTCAGACTTTCCAATCAGTTCAATCTAGCTCCTTTTTTTCTCCCACCCTGAAACCAAAAATTTGAAAACACCATCAAATCAGAGGAAACCAAGTGGGAACATTTTCCACAGTGTGTGAAGAAAGAGAAGTAACCATGTGTACAGGGCAGTGCTCCCGCTGCATCGGGCTGACTCTTTACCCGTTAGTCTTCATCTCCATCCTCTGCAACATCATCCTGTTTTTCCCGGGCTGGGACATCAAGTATGCCCAGGACGGACACCTTACCGAGGAGGTGAAGTACATGGGCGGCCTGGTCGGTGGAGGCCTCATGGTGAGTGAGGGGGGAGGGCTCACTGGGGGTCACAATGAATGTCAAACAGGGCAGGAAGGCACAAACAATAGAAATGAGGCGTTTTTACATTTTTTTAAGGTTTGAACCCCGAGTTCGGTTGAATGATAACTGGAAGTGGAGCTCCTATTTAAAAAAGAGAAAGTCCAGTAGTATTCTTTTTTTTTATTCTTTTGTTTTTTGTGATTAAGTTAGTTGAACAAGATGCAATTTTATTTGACGTATCCACTTATACCACCTATCCTACTAAAAAGAGGCATAAAAACTACAGTAGGCTGCTAAAATTCCCACCATTGTTCTGTGATTTATTCTTTCAAATGAACCTTAGCTTGCCTTACTTAAAGCTCTGTAACTATCCTGCCGACAGGTACTGGTGCCCGCCCTTTACATTCACATGACTGGGCAGCAAGGCTGTTGTGCAAATCGTTGTGGGGTGAGTCCATAAAATGTTTGGTTGAAAACACAAGCAAGAAGAAATTCAATAGGCCTTTTCTATATGGTCATACCAATAGCATTAATAGACAAAATGTGATGTTAACATACAAATGATAACATGTTTAAAAGTCAAATATTCAATGTAATGTAGCAAATGTCATAAAAATTGGAGTCGAGGGAAAGGGAATCTCTATAGCTCATTAAATTGTGTCCAAATCATATCATAATTGTCTGCCTTTCTTTGAGTTTTTGTAGATGTTCTTATCGATTGCTTTTGCTGCCGTCGGTGTGGCTGGCGCCCTCTACAGTTTCATTGTAGCAGTGCTTGGTCTGAAGAATGGGCCTCTCTGTAAATTAGTAGGCATGGTTTGGACAACGCCTTTTAAAGACAGGTGATTACATTATCAAGTTTGGCCCTGTGTGTATGCACTCTCTCTCACACACACACGCACACACACACTAACATTTGCATATTAATGTGTGCAGGGATAACAGTTACCTGAGTGACCATAGCTCATGGATCATTTGCACGTCACCGGAAAATGTGGTGGAGTTCAACGTGGGACTGTTCTCTACTCTGTTGGTGACGAGTGGCCTTCAACTAGTCCTCTGTGGTTTTCAAATGGTCAACGGCCTTTTTGGATGTCTGTGTGGAACCTGCACCAAGAAAGGGGTAAGGGAGCCATGAACTTAACTGTTGTTGTAAAATGTACGTTTATTTGCCCGTTATCGAGAGAAATGTCCTTAATTGGCTCGTGATAGGCGTTTATCTATCTTATCATCGTATTGTTTTATGCTTCTGTATTCAGCCCCTGTAAGTTCCCCCTTCGGAAGTTCAGCGTGTCATCTACACTCCCGACGTCCTAGCTCAACGATGACGTCATTAACCCCTCTTGTGGCTTTGTGTTTGTTTACCAAGCGAGTGTCTCGTCATATTCTGAATGAATGCATAGGGATGGTGACAGTGATGATGTTTTAGTCCCACCATAACGATTGGAAAATGATCACTACAATGTGCCATTATTATGTTTGTGTGTCACATCTGTAAATATAAAAAATCGTATACAATCTGTACTTACCACTCACAATTTGTATTAAACAATATAAAATATAAATAAGACTTCAAATTCACTTAATTTAATGCAGATCATATATCACACGGAAATAACCCAATATCTAAGCATCATCTACAACTGCTATCAAACAATTTCTTCATTCCTTTTCCTGAATGAAAATTGAGACACACTTGAGTTAACACTTCATGTAAATCAACACTGTTAGATGGCAGAAAAAAAGCTACACAATAAGATACACAAATAAGCGCGTCAAAGCTCCCATTTTGGTCTTCATGTGTTTTAAAGCAAAACGGAAAATGGCAGTGATTGACGTTTTGAAAATAGAAAACGTTGTGGAGTGCCAGGTCGATAACAAGACCTGCATGGTTCAGAATTTAAGTTTGGCAACAATTTAAAAGCAGTGTGATCAAAGTAAAAATGTTGATGTTGGCATGATATAAAATGATGTAAAACAATGAAGACTTGTTTGTCCTCCTGTCAAACTCCCACATTTTTTATCTGAATGCCATCTTAACTACGCATCAAGAGGAGGACATCTTCGTAATCCCTTTCGCATTAAATCAGTGTTATGTTTATCAAAAATACAAATAAAATTCATCAACGCCACTGGATGAATGAGCTTTAGACAAAGCTTCATTAAAAACGACCAAAATTGGTCTGATAATTACTGCACTTATGCTTGAAGTTGACGACACAACAGCGTCCTTCAGGTTGAACTGTTGTCGGAGTGAAGTGGAACACGGTAGCCTGCTCTGAGCAGCAACGGATATGAGAATGAGGACAAGAACAAGATCTTCCCATTCACCTTTGAGCAGCAGCCGTTATTTGTGCGTACAGTAGAGAACGGAGGTATACGTTAACTTCTAATGAGGTATTAATCGCACTCACAATTCATCAGGATTAATAATGGAGTGTTAAAACAATACCATGTCCTGCAAAGGGAAAAGAGACAATGTATAAATTTGACTGTACAAATTAGATATTTTTAAAACATGATTCTATCCGACGGGAATGTTTGCAGGCTCAGAAATTAAAAAAAGGGGAGTGTGGCTCTTATTTTGAAAGGGCACGAACAAGACAGAGGAGCCCACAGAATGCCCATGTGACCATGAAGCCCTGTGGAGAAGAGCACAGGACCATGACTCAGTAGGTAGACCTCCTCCAGAATCCTGGTGGAATCAGGGGGTCCAGACGTCCAGACGACGCTTGCTGTGTGGAGGAGTGAGTGGTCTGCTGTAGATTATAAATCATCAAACTGCTTCATCATGAGCTTCCTGCTGAGCTCATAGCCCAGGAAGAGCGCGCCGTTGGCAGGGAAGGTGCGGATCATGGTGGGGGTGAGCCCGGAGTACAGTGCTCTCACGCCTACACAGGGGAGAGGGGACTTCAGAAAAGATGCTTTCACAGACAGATCATTATTTACTATGGATAATTCTTTTTAGTTATAGGTTGAGATTATATTGCAACTATTATATATCTACACTGAGGGTAGTTGGATTCCCACTGCGGCCACCCAGAGCCGGATTAAATGGATAGATTACAATAAGCAGACTGTATTTTTCGGGCCCCTCTCCCCTACATCCACATTTTGATATTTGGTAAACAAACAGAATGACTTAACTGCCAATTTATTATTATGCTCATGAATTTAGTTAGGTGTATATTTTTGCATTTCTGTTTATATATAATTTATTATAGTGGAAAGTATAGCCCTATATTATACATTTCATTACATACATTTTACATTTGAATTTAATATGTGTTTTTACCTATTCAGTGGTCAAAATCCAGGGAGGTCAACAGGCATTAATTCTTTTTCTATACGGTTGAGTTCAGGTATGTTTTCACACGTTTCAACAAAGGACAACAGTTTGCAATCAGTAATGTCAGATAAGAAGGCAAATGCCCACGTTAGTGCTGATTAACCTTTATGTCGTAACATATGAGCATTATCTCCACTGAATCGGAAATACTTTTTTTCCGCAAATTGCCATTAAAGTTGTATATGTTTAAAACAATAATAATGAATAAATACATTTAAATAAAGTTTTAGTTTGGACTTTATATATATATTTGTGGGCAGTTTATGTTCTTCACACCTCTGTCTGGGCCCCCTAGTGGCAAGGAGGCCCTTGGCATGTGCCTAGATATATCCAGGCCTGGGGCCTGGATATATCCTAAATCATTATGATGACCCATGCTAAGAAATAGCATGGGTGGTCATAATGATTTAGGATTTACTATTTAGTACCATTTTAGTCCTTTAGCAGACCCTTTATACAAAACTACATGTCATTAATGAGCAGCTGGGGAGTAAGGAATCTTACTCAAAATTGGAGTTACAACCAACAACCTTTTTTTCGGTTGGAAGTCAAACACTCTCACCCCTATGCTGTCCTCCAAATGGCATATATTATATTATATTATATTGTATGAGTGACGACCATCCTAGCGACTGCTCTGCCTACCTTCTGCGCGCGTGATGGCCATGAAGGTTTTGAAGAACCCTGGTTGCTTGGTGCTCATGCTCATGACCTGGATGCGGGACTTGACACAGTCCATTGGGTAGACCACCAGCCACAGGCAGGCACCCCCGAACCCACCACTGAACATGATGGGAGCCACGCCTGTCGCGCAGGAGAACACACAACGCCAGTTACGCCCTCGTATACATCATAACCACCATCATGCAAAATATAAGACAGGGAGACCGGTGCAAGCAAACATAACAAATATAGCACATGGAACAGATAGATACACAACTCATTTTCAGATTCCACTATTCAAGAGGTCAAACTAACCGAATCACCCGGTTTTATTGGGCTGGGGACTTTATGCCATTGAGATGGGGACTCTGTCCTGTCAGAGGGCACCTTCTTTGAGATGAGACGTTAAACCAAGGTTGTGAGTCCCTGCAGTCACTAAAAAATCCCCAACCTGGCTCTTGTACCAACATGGCCCCCTAATCATCCTCCGGTCTGGAATGGTTTGTTTCATTCCTAAACCGCTCCACTGTCAGAGCCAGTGATTTTGGTGAGCGTTCTGGCGCATGAGGTGTCATTAACACCCACCCACATACACACTCACACTCACAATGTTAAGCCCTTCAGATGTCTTGAAAAGCGCTTTATAAATGCAATGAATTATTATTATTACCTATGTCGTCCTTGTCACAATTCATGTTTTTGGCGAAGGAGGAGCGGCAGAGCTCATAGGCACCGAAGAAGCAGAAGTAGCCAGGGACCTCTCTGGCGATGGTGGTGGTAAGGCCCAGGAAGAAGCCGGTTGGCCCTTCGGTCCTCATCACAGACCTCACCACCGACCACACCGTGCTTCACAAGATAATGAGAGGTCATTTAAAACATGTAAATAAATGTATTTCATGGCATCCTCACTCATGCTGTTTATTCTAAATTGTAATCAATATTCTGGGGCTAAACTCTGGCCCCACTCTTTTCGGGTATGTCAGACAACCTTAGTTTGAGGTAGCGAGGACAGCTAACTGTAGCCTCCCCGACCAGTGGAATTTCTACAGCCAATCATGTGCTTGGCTCAACCCGTAAAAAAAACAAATGAGTGTTCAGTTCCACTGTCACGGAGGAGAGAAACCTGTAGCCTCCACTGCGAGAGCAGACTATTTACTTTTCCAAAACAAACCAAAAATTAGACGCTAATCCTGAATGAAAGAAACATACTTTTGACCCTTGGTGATTTTGCCGGAGGCCTCCATTTCGTACATGGCCTGGAGCCGGCACTTGACAAGCTCAGTGGGACACAGCACCATGGAGGAGAAGATGGACGCCACTGAACCAGCACAGGCCTTCTGCACGTCGCTGACAACACAAACATAGACACAATAAAAACAAGGACAACAAACAGCAGCAGGGTATCCCTAGCCTTTTGACATTCAAGGCCGCGTTTTGCAATGAATATCAGTCTGACCTTGGCTGGGCAATAATAGATTTCCAAATATAGCCGCTACCTTATGTTGTTCAAAACTCAAGCCTATCACAACGTCTTTCTCTTTCCGCTACTGCAGAATCCAGTTGGAAGTATTGAAAGAACATTATCCGCTGAGAAAAGGCTTCCCTGCAAATTATGTACTTTTTCTGACATCATTATTTTTTAATTCTGCAGACTGTGAGGCTCCTTGTTCGTCACAAACTGTAACTCCCTCCCCCAAGGGAGTTGATTGGTCCCAGCATTTTTCAATTTTGGGGAAAGGCTTTAAACAGGCTAGGGCATCCCTGCATTACTTCACATTAACAGAAATGTGTTTTTAAGTTCCTTACATAAACCCTACCTCCTATTAACTTAAATATTGACGCAACCATTTCAAATAAGCAAATTACTTCAAATTATTTGTACAGCCCCATAGCATTACAAGCCCCACAGTTGCAGCCTCCAAGGGCTTCAACGCCAGGCCACATTTTAGGACACCTCCTTACCTAACACTGCTAGGCTAGGGTAGGACTGCAATAGGTGCTGAAAGGGCCGACATATATAAAACAAAGTAAAAATAAAGTAAGATTAAGTTATTAGGAAATAATATATTAGTAATAATAACAATACTACTACTACTACTAATAATAATAACAACAATATAGTATATCATAGTAATAAGTAAAAAAACACACCAAAAGCAATAATCATAACCGGGGTTGTCTGGTTATCTGACACACTGAACGGGTGAATTGCTTTAAATGCCAGACAAACCTAATAACTCAAACTTAACCACCTGTAACCTAACAACACCTAAACCTCTTAGCTCGGCAGGGAAAACAAGTACGGGACAAGGTGTCCAACCTGAGGGCCGCTTCCTTAGGCTTCCCGGCCAGGAAGCTGATGAACTGCTGGCAGAATCCGTAGCTCATGAACAGCACTGAGTTCTCTGCGATGTTGGCCACCAGTGCCGGCGTGGTGCCCTGGTACAGACCCCGCACCCCCACCTGTCTGTAGGTGGACGTCACGCAGTGGACGAATCCCCGGTACATGGTGGGGAAGGTCTGCATCTTCACTTTGGCCGTGTCCAGCGGCTGCCCGCTCAGGACACACGCAGTGCCCCCTGTAGGTGTATAATGTATAGTACAGTTTCACTATTTTGTCATTTCATGATAAAATGGATACAATTTTTATCCAAAGCTTTACGGTTAATTATTTTTAAAAACCTGTCGCTAATAGCAGGTAGTGGTTAGGCAGCTTGATCAGGGATTCCTAGAGAGAGTAAAGGGGCATTGGGATTTGAACTCAGAAGCTTTAGGCTGGAAGTCAAACACCCTAGCCAATAGACTGAGTGCCGAACAAATAGTTAATAACCGATTTCATAAACATGATTACACATAAATAACACAGATGCCTGTGTGTGAACAAAAACATGTTTTGCTTATTTATACATTACACATCAAGGTCATCTCAGTAATCTACAGTTAAAAACACTAAACCCAAAAAAACATGGCACTATGAAAATGATGTGTTAAAGGAACCTGTACTTACCCACAGCCCCAGCAGAAAGATCAATTAAGGCTTGGACCACTGGATGAGGACTCATTGTGTCCGTTTATTAGGCTCTACTGAATTGGCTAGTTGTAACACCTGCAAGGGTTGTTTAAAAGACTACGGTCACATTATTAAGTGTATAACTCAGCCACCAATTTTTCCAAAATGTGAAAACAAAAATATGAAATGTTTGCTTTAAATATTTTGAGATATGAATGCATTGCAAACTACTCAAAGGATATGCCGGCACAAACTGGCATAATACTTTTTACTTTTTACTTATTAAGCATCTTCAGGGTGTATCTTGCAAACTTGTACAGAAATATGCAACGCAAGCAGCTACATTGAATGTTTGTAGACGGAAAATAGACGTATAACATCGACATAGTGGTCACCATTATTAACCAAATCTATAACCACAGCATATAGACATTACGCCGACCTCTCCCCTTCTCTTTACTATGAAATCAAGATGAAAAAGTGTACAAACCTGGAGAAAACGAGTGGATGAAGTTTCAGATAAAAGTGGTTTGCGCCGCTGATGATTTATTTTGTTGGCTTCATTTGACTAAATCCATCTTGACGATGATGACATACGAATCTCCCAAATCGCATAATCCTATATTTTGCGAGTAAAATGTAAATGTTTAAACTCTCTCTTCCAAATCACAGCTAGGTCACCACCATGGATGCAGTCGCTAGCGACCCGGAGAATGTGGATTTCAGGATATGCTAGCTCACAGACACATAGCCTGCATTGACGCGATATGTCAACGTAGCCGCCATATTTGGGAGGCGAAGACTGGCCTATAAACATGTACAAGTAAACTGGGAAGCTGCGGTTTTTCTGGATAAAAAGCACTTTAACGTTTACGTTTCTCAACTGATTTCAATGAGTCGTTTTTAGATTCATATTAAATCATGTATATTTTTCATATATTTATCTTTTATTTTTTATTTTTACTCTTCTTCTACTTCTACTTCTACTTATTTTTACTAGATCATAAACCCTTGAATAAAAACAACTAACTTAAATTGGTCTTGAAATGTAAACGTTATACTGCTTTTTATCCAGAACTGCAGCTCCGCCGTTTTTCCGTTTCTTTGCCTCTCCAATATGGCTGCGACCTTGACGTACGATCCAGGCCAATAGGTATATATGCCTATTCAGCCATTTACTGACTCAAGCTTCCGGTTCAACGTTTCTTCTTTCAAAATAAGAGCCTATGAAAGGACTATGCATGGTTGGTATCATAAGAAATAGGTTTGTATGACGTGAAGATACAGTAAATGTAAATACTATATCTTAATATGATATTTAAACGGTTTAAAAACTATAAACCTAGCACGGCAGAACTGAAACTTTGCATACTATCAGTTTTCAGAATCAGAATCAAAAATACTTTATTGATCCCCTCAGAAATGGGGTCACGTTATAGATGTTCCCATTCTATAATATAAATATTTCTAACCAGAGAAAAGTATAAGAAATAAGAAGTGTGTACAAATACATGCATTATACTAATATATTTAACATATGTATAATATATATTTAATGTATAAAATATATCAAAATAATAATATAACAACCCTTCAATATATAACAACAGTGTTAATATTAATGCAGAGAAATTAGATCTATAAATATTTTGAAATACGAGAACAGTATAAGTAAGAATATTTGAAATGTACAGTATAAATAAATGCAGTATTCCTGCTAGGGTATTGCACATTTGAATTATTGAATTATTTCACAAAATTATTGCAATGATAAGTCAGTAGTGCAGTCGAACAAATATATTATAGATACATTATGGGGTTATGGACTCAAGAGTGTCTGACAATATAAGGGAGAAGTTGTGAAGTTTGATGGCCACAGGCAGCAATGAGCTCCTGTGGCGCACTGACATGTAACCTGCCGGCAGAGAGTCCAGCTCCACCCCTACGTCACTGGCCTTGCGGATCAGCATGAGTCTGTTGGCGTCGGCTGCCCTGCTGCCGTTGGTTCTGCTCACACCATGTGACAAAGTTACCCACCACAGCCCTGCACTCAGCCTCCTCACGGCTTGTCCAGGTGGGAGTAGATGCGGTTCAGCAGGAAAACGATGGCATCCTCGACTCCTAGTCGGGGCTGGTGGGCGAGCCGGGGTCTTCATGATGTAGGAGGTCAGCGTACCTGGTCTGCAGTCCTTGGAGCCACTGGGACGCATCGTATTTTGCTCAGGAACAATGCAGGACGTCTTCCACAGCACAGGGACCCTTGGAAGGCTGATGTTGAAGATATGGTGAAGCACTCCACCTAGCCGGGGGAACAGGCTATCTTCTATAGAGCTAACATAGCGCACCATGTTTTCAATAATAATATGAATAGGTTTAATATTATTATCTTGAGCAGAACTATTGTAACAGAATGCCTCCGGGATTAATAAAGTAATAAGAATCTGAAAAACACTTTTATGCTTCATACTTAAACCTAAATTATGTTTTCATTGGTCTATTCACAATGACGCATTGCAACAGGTCTGTTGGCTATTTTAAGCATAATGACTTCTTAGGTCATTGCTACTGACCCATCTGAAAACATATTAAGCCTTACCAAAATGCCATATGTTTGTGGAGACTATATGAGATTAAACACGTGTGCCCTTCATGCAAGGCCTATCCCTGAAAAGTATGATAGAAGGCTATTGGCTTACAATATTCTAAACTGATCTGAATAGTTCTAAAGACATGTCTAACTTTTTCATGAAGACAAAGACAAAGAAAAAACACAAATAAAATTGTACCATTTTCAGATGATTTTGCCTTTTATATATAAAAGAAAAATAATAAAACAGAAACATTGTCTACGTCACAGACAAGAATCATCAATATTCCGATTTAAACAGTTGGCTGTGAACTGAATCAACCCCATGCCCATCCCCCCCTTAGAACAAATTTGTTTATACACAGTATACTTTACATAGCTATTTTTCTTTTCTTTTTCTATACATTATTATCAAAGTATTATCAATAGCTTTAAAATAAATACAATGTTCTCTCCTTTGCATTCATAATCACAATTCTGATTGTACATACAGTATCATTATTCACAATGGATCGCATATAAATCATTTATATGCCTCATTTCAACAACAATTTCAACAACACTGTTTTGTAAAATCCTGAAGAGACGACACAAGTCTCTCATCCAAATTGAAAATCGTCAGACTTAGAGAATTTTGATAATTCATAAATGCAAAGCTTGTTCATACAATGCTGTATATTAAGTGCTAATACAGAAGACAGCCTAAGGCAGTTAACGTAGTAAAAAAAAGAAAAAAAAAGACATCAACTTATATCTGCTCAAATCCAAAGCTTTCATAGTGTATTTTTTGTATTTAAATTCAGTAATATCTTTAACCCTTTTCAGAACTGCAAACGTTCAATTCAGTCATATATTTAACCCTTTTAGGAATTGCAAACGATAAATTCCTTTATATCTTTAACACTTTTCAGAACTGCAAACGTTAAATTCAGTAATAACTTTAACGTTTTTCAGAACTGCAAACATTAAATTCATAAATGTCTTTTCAGAACTGCAAACGCTTGTGAGGAATTGAGAGTGTGAGGTAAAGGAGTCTCAAGCAGGAAAATCCCCCAGCAGCCAAGCTGCAGAGGGTAATGGATAACGATAATGGAGAAACGATAGAAGATCCCTTGGAGAAGGTAAACGTGTGACTATCCCATGTATAGAATTCATATGCATCATACGAGATTGGCAATGAGGTTTGTCATCAGTACAAGTGATGCTGGCAGCAATGGACTATGGGAAATCATATTTGTTATGATGATAACATACAGATTTTCAAAGAAAATAACCTTGGTTTTAAGGAAAAACTAACCTTCAAATCAAATTCTATTTGAACCCCCAAATTTAGTTCAATGTAGACAAAAATTGTTAATCCTAAACAAAACTTGTTCATTCAAAGCCAAAAGTTGTGCAGTGTTGTGCTCAACTGAATCAGAATGCTTGTTTAGTCAAAATGCAAGGAAGACTTTATTTTCCAGGACCTGGTTTTAAACTGGGTTTTTTTTCACATTGAATTAACATTAATTGATAATTTCAAGTGACTGAAGACACAGAGTGTAATAAAATCAGATACTGGTGAAGTTTTAATCAAAGCCCGGCACTTAAGTGTCCTTTCAGTTGAGGGGGCTGGGGGTGAAGTGATGTGGTGAGGCCAAGCCAGATATTAATAAGTCAGATATTATGTAGTATCCACGGTAGTGTAAAAATATTTCCAGTTGCCTGAAGAATGTTGACTGAAACATTGTCTTTGACCCCTATATGTTTTGAACACCTGTAATTTATTCAGTTGCTTGAATTCTATTGAAAATGTAATGTTTTACAAAAAAAATTAACAACAGAGTTTGTATATATAAGCTTTCATATAGTACTGTTAATCTGTAATTCAATATAGCGCTGTAAAAGGTTAAAAAGTATTCTGTGTAATACCCGAGCCCTGTTAAAACATTTACACAGAAAAAAATATATAAATGTAACATACTAATACTGTCAAAATACACCATAAAACCTGCCTTGTTCAACCCCCTGTATAAAAGTGTGAGAGCTTTTGATTTAAAGAGTTTGGTCATGTCTAGTTTGATGTTTCTGGCAGCTTGGTTATATCACTGCCTTGCTATCAAATGTGTTCCCACCTTTTGATATGCAAGTTGGCATTACAATTTTTATAAATACTTACACGTCTACGATGGCACAGTAACATTGCGCACTGTGTTGCTTTACAACTGCTACCAGCACACGCTAATAAGCACTAGTTAGCTTAGCATATATAGTGCTCTGTCTACAAACTGACCAAACTCATTTAAGCAGCACCTCTGTAATTGTAATGCACAAGTTATTGTCTATGAGTCACACTACTTAATCTTTGCTCAAATATGAAACAAGGCTATATCATAGTTTTGAAAAAATGTTTCCAACCTATGACTAGATTTATGCTTCAGAGTTTGATTTGTTTTTTGGCAATTATCTCAGAGCACCAAAGGTCAATGTGATGGAAAGCAAACAGCAGCGCACAGGAAGTTGGATGAAAGAAAAGTATAAAAGAAAAATGATATATATATATATATATATATATTTAGAGAGAGAGAGAGAGAGAGAGAGAGAGAGAGAGAGAGAGAGAGAGAGAGAGAGAG
>JAOPJO010000139.1:3525629-3539641 GCA_027123675.1 Molva macrophthalma | reverse complement strand
CGTTAGAGCTAGAGACAGAGTGCTGGTCAGGGACAGAGCTAGCGTTAGAGCTAGAGACAGAGTGCTGGTCAGGGACAGAGCTAGCGTTAGAGCTAGAGACAGAGTGCTGGTCAGGGACAAAGCTAGCGTTAGAGCTAGAGACAGAGTGCTGGTCAGGGACAGAGCTAGCATTAGAGCTAGAGACAGAGTGCTGGTCAGGGACAGAGCTAGCGTTAGAGCTAGAGACAGACTTTTGGTCAGGGACAGAGCTAGAGATAGAGCTAGAGACAGAGCAATGGGGTCAGGGACAGTGCCAGAGGCCATAGCCATGGGGTACAGAAAAGTGAGGTGAAGGTTAGGAAGGCAGGAGTAGGCCTACAGTTAGGCTGTAATCCAGTCAGCGAGCCATGAGACGGCTATATTAAAAGGGACTTACATGGAGGAAACCACGTTCAACCCTTACAGTTATTACAACTACGCCATAGATTGGATTTTCCTTTGTGTTGTCAGAGATAAGCTGCAATCAAGAGATAGATTGGACTTTAACCCTGCCAGCACTGATCCGTGTCAGATGATAACGTGTAGGTGGGTGGGTGACATCAATTTACTACACAGCATTCCAACTGCACATGGCATCCTCTCAGAAGTTTCAAAATAGCCATTTTAAATCAATGGAACAATGTAGATCGGAATATGTCCATTTGGCAGTAATCTAAAAGCTTGCTGTCAAGAAGAGACGGCCCCTTATGTTGGACACATTTTTGCAAATAAGAAATTTTCATTATATTAAGAAAAGGGTCACAGGTAAATAAACACACTTGTTGTGGAGTTCCCTTAAATGACATTTATTGTTTTCTCTATCTTTTTTCAGTAAACATAAGCAAAAATATACATACAGTAACAGCAAAATAAAGACACAAAGAGAATATAATTACTGGAGGCTTGGGTCAAATCAGCCAATCCAATTCCTTTAAATGTAATCTTTGTTGTTCACTTAAGATATTTGCACCACATCCAAAGGGGCAAATTAAGGTATGGTTTTAGTTTTTAAGAAGGGGGAAGGCGGGTTGGGGGAAAAATTTAGGGGTTTATTAGTTTAAAACAAAACAACTTTGTAATTATCCGCACCTTTATAGCAGTTACTGTATGTGCTGTACTTAAAATGATTATGATAGTTTTATACTGTGTTTAGAAATGTAAACGTTTTGTTGATTCCGAGAAACCAGTTGGGTTGAATGTATGAATTCATCAGACAACCAAAACTGAAACTATGCATCTTTCTTCTGGTCCAATATAACCAGAGAAGCACCGGTGCCGTGTCTACCTTTAGGAGTATGCACTGACCTTTCACTGCAAATAGTCAAAGCCTATGTAAAGTTTGCAAATTATACAAAGTGAGATTGAGAATTGAAATGATGAGGGGGAGGGGGGGGATTTACAAAATACTCTTTGACTTTCAAATAGCAGGTATTAACTCTTTACTTTGTTGAATTAAACATTCTGAATAGGTAATAACCTACCCCCATGTAATAATACAGACCAATCTTATACATTCCCATCTCTTTACAACAAAATAGCAATAAAAATATATATTTTTAAATAAACGATATTTTCTGAAATGTAATCTTGAAATGCACATTGGCAAACATGATTTATATGTCAATGCAATATTCAGAGCTCTTGCCTTTTTCTTTCTTGCTTTTTATGTTTCAAGTTATGCTAAATTTGTAACAGCCTTTTTAATAAATACATTATACAGCCACACAAGAAATAAATATATTGCTTTTTGAGGACATCTCCAAAATATCGTCGAAAATATATACGGATGAACGGAGATAACAGGAAATAACATTCTGTGACACTGGGAACAATGCAATCTGTCCACCAGGAGGCACTGTTGTCTTTTAGTGAAACCTGTTCCTTTTGTGCGTTACATTACATTAGAGGAGGCCTGGTGGTAACGGAATCACTAGCATCCAACTGTAACCTAGCCATGCATCCGGAGACCTTGGTTCGGATCTATTTTTTATGTGTCAATGCATTAAAGGATTTTTAATGTATCAATTCAACAGTAACTGGATATTGTATGGTCATGTCACGAGCGTCTTTGGTCGATGGCAATGGATGGTTTTGGACAATCTATACATGATTAAAAGGAGAATGTCCAATTAAATAAATAAAATGTATTTGATTTGGAATATTTTCAATGGCTCATTGAAAACTGTAGTTAATCTGTAGTAAATAATATATAGCATTTTTAACCGCATTTAAAATCCTTGTGGTCGAAGGACATGGCTGGAACATAGGGCCTTGAAACAAGGAGAAGCGGCAAAGATAGGGATAAAGGACTTCAGTGTGCCTGTTCTGGATTAGCTGACCAGATTATGAGATTAAAGCGAAATTAGGTAAATGTTGTAGGAAAGCCAAAGGAAAGGGGGTGGACGGTTTGTAACAATTCTACCAAGAGAAAAAAACCCATACATTTTACACATCAAATTAACGTCAACATCAAACCCAACCGTTAAGTTTTTTTCCGGTTGCTGTGTTTTCTTTCAGAAAATTAGCTCTTAATCATTGGGTTGCCATTCAGACCAGAGCATAATGACAAAAACTCCTATTAAGTCTGACAAATGGAAACCGAGCCAAGAGTGAACAGATGTGTGTGTTCCCTCGGCCAGTTACCGTGACATGGTCGGATCACGGCAGCACCGGCACAAGGTCACAGCCATGCCCAAGCTAAAGCGCCCGTGTACGACATTAGCCCAGAACGCTAAGCGTCCCCAACCAAGGTCAACAGATGCTCTGTGCTCGTCATGCAATGCCTGTACAATGATCAAGTCTTCGATAATGGTCGCTCTTTGGCAGTTTGGTGTGGCAAGCAGTTCGGTAACAGCTCTAAAGTCACAGAGCAGTATAGCGACAACCAGGCCAACCAACTGAATTTAATTGAATCAACCCAAAGATGATGATTCTTCTATAAGTGTCAATTTGGTAAAACTTTGATTAAACTAGCTAGCTATCTATCCAACACTTTGAAACTCTGCTCTACGAATTGAAACACTAGTGTGACCCTTGAGGGAAAATGCTTATCCATAAATATGATATGCTGGACAATTACTCTGGAAGATATGACAAACATCAAGCAAACAGACACACCTTGTTGTCCCTCCTTCACACAACTGTACAATGAGTATTTGCAAAGCCTCTTCACAATGAAAAGAAAAACTTTTGCAGTGCAAATCAATAAAAAAAAAACACATGCCATCCATTTCTGATATGTACAGATGTGAAATGATGCAATACTTGGAAAAACAAACCAAACCTAGCACTATATATGAGAACACAAATTAACCCTCAATATCCAAGAGGTAAGCTCTTTGTTCTATAAATAAAATAGTTATTGTGATGTGAGCCTGCGATCAGAGAAGGAATCGAGTGGTTCAGATACGGTAGTGTCTCTTAAAGATAACTTATAAACTAGGAAGCATGGCTTTCTGGCTTTAGGCACTAAATGAATACAAGTTTTAGGAGGCATCGCTGAAGTGATTCAAGCTGTTCCGGTTCGTTGTTCGGTTACAAACACGAAGAAAGTTTAAGAGATATTTAAAAATCTCGGGTGGTGTGAATGTCGTGCCCCTACAACTTTGATTCATTTATAATGGGTGGTCTTGCAGTGATTGCCAGCAAACTAAACCGCATGTCTCCCGTATTTTATAAAGCTATTCTCAAGCCAAAAATTAAACACATAACAAAAAATACCTTACTTCTATACCTATTGATTGTGATGATGTACAATCATTCATGGTAAATCTTGGTTGAATATTCGAGTATTGCACATCGCATGCAACATCCCGGCCTACAATGTGAAATGGGACTCCGGGAATGGAAAGAACACATGGCGACACACAGATTAATGCGCAAATACATGCGCCCAAACACACACACAGACACACACAGGTTTGTTTTTTTAAAGGTTTGGAGATCTAGCTCTGGCGGCCGGAGATGCTTATTCATTATTCAAGCGCGCAGTGGCTGTTTGGTTGCGGGGTCGGTTGGTTGGTTTGGTGGTAAGTGTGTTCTCTCCAGATGCACTGCGTTAAGGCAGTGCGTCCCCCCCCTGGTGGGCAGCGCTCAGTGCACGCTCAGCAGAGAGGCGGTGGCATTGGGAGGGGGTGGGGGGGGAGGGGATTCGGTTGTGCCTTCAAGAGAACCCAAATGACGATACACACATGCAAAATCGCTTCGTCTCAGCAGCATCCACCCGTTTAGACAATATTTCATCAAGCCAGTTTTTGTGGGGTAATTTTTGAATGTTTTTTTTGTGGTTTTGTTTTTTCGTTCCTTTGAGTGCAAACAAAAAACTGACGTACTGATAGAAGATTATGATATCATATAAATAGACACGCTGTATTGTTGTGTGTGTACTCATATATAGAGGGATACTCTATAGGGAGGTGACGGAGAAGGGAGCCAAAGAAGCAGGGTGGTGGTGGTGGTGGTGGTGATGTTGATCGTCCTTGTTTTGCGAACGCTCAGAAAAGAAACACACACACACACACACACACACACACACACACACACTTGTTTCCCTTCTCATCCTCTGTATCCCCTACATTTTTCATGCAGTATAAATATGTCACCTCAAACAGATTTACAGAAAGAAAAAAAAATGGTCCCAAAGCTCACAGACAGGAAGAAATGACAGGACCCCCTTTATAGCTGGGGATTCACCCATTCCCACCACAACCCCAGGTCGGTAGGTAGGTGTGTGTGTGTGTGTGCGTGTGTGTGTGTTTGTGTGTGTATGTGTGTGTATGTGTGTGTGTGTGTTTGTGTGTGTGTGTGTGTATGTGTGTGTATGTGTGTGTGTGTGGGACAGAGAGTAATAGTGGGGGAAGAAGAGGGTTGTAAACTGGTTTCTACCAAACCAAGGGTGGAAATACCATGATGTGTTTCTGTACGTGCACGTTGTTGCAGAGGATGATGGAATTAGAAGGGCATTCTCAGGAAAAAGAGAGAGAGCGACGAATAGAGGAAAGAGCGAAAGAGGGATAAAGAGAGAGGAAACGGTCGACCTAGACAGTTTCGATCCTCAACTTGAAGGACACCCTTCCAGCAAACTTGTCTCTGTCACTCCCTTCAGGGATGTTGTTGGAGATGATCTTGCATTCAATGTTCACGTCTTCGTTGGTGGTGATGTTGAGGAACTTGATGGCCACCAGCGGCTGAGAGTAGTTCACCTGGAACACCACAAGACCAGCAGCAAGTTGAGCACATCCATCTCCTCACATTCAAGGCAGTATTGGTTTTGTTGGAGAAATTATAACTTGCTCAAGGATAATGCCTTGAGATAAATCATTTCATTTTGAGGAGGATCAAGATAATGAAAAAATACAGTTTGAGTCATTTGAGGTGCAGAATTAAAATGGAAAAAAAGACATGTCGTGGAATAAGGTGGTCTCACCTGAGCTTTCTTGCCATAGTAAGGGTAGTACATGAGGTTGAAAGTGCCGTTGGGGGGGAAGTACACCACCTCTCCAATCTTATCAGTGTCTTCTTTCTGTTGAGCCCACAACAGAAAGTTACTCAAAATGTGATGGTTGATGACCGAAAAGAAAAGTTATTATATTATAAAGATTAAAATATTCTAAAGATTATATATGAAGGTGTGAGAATGAGTGAGTGAGGGGTGAGTGAGTGAGAGAAGTATACCTACCACCTTTACTCTACTATGGCTATGACACGTACTAGTATTCGATGACAACTAGAACAAGTACGTTTTTATCCCTCTTACCCATTCATCTTTCCCAATTTTGTATCGCTGATACCATAACAACACCACAGAAGAAGAGAAAAGAGGCGGACACATACAGTGGCCAGGTTATGCTTATGCAAAAACAGATGCAAGGAAAATAAATAAACCTCCACAGAGACAATGAGGGTGAATGATCATGATGGTGGGGTTAAATGCACGTGGCTTATGAATCCTAACGGTTATCTTACGTTATTATTAATTTTCCAAAGGTTTACCTTAGCTCCACATTTGACAGACGGCGCCATGCCTTCCTTTCCTGGTAGGAGCCCGATCACCTGCAGTGAAGGAAACACCGGCAGCACGCATTACATGCCATCCCCTGAATAATTATGCTCCATGAAACTGATCAGAGTTCCATGAATCCATGGACTTCAAAACACAAGACTGAACTGATTCATCTCATGTCATTGACATCCTTTTATTTTTAGTCTGAACCTTTTTCTTTTTCTTTTTTACACATGAACCACAGGCAATTTTCAGTATGAGGGTTACTCCACGTCTCCTAGCAACAACATCCTCTTCCTAAGCCCCACCCCCACCCTCTTTTTCTTTTTTCTTTTTTTTTTCACTCCGCTCTTACCCGATTGAGCTTGATAATGATGCATGGCGTGCCTTCCTGGTATCCATAGTAACGGTCAACGATTCCAGAACAGTCTTCCAGGATGGTGCGATTGAACTGACAGGAGCGCTTTGGGTTGTTCTTCACCTCATCCATGTCATTCTGGAAGTTGTACTTGTCCGGGTCGCACACATCATTCTTCTCTGTCTGGATGGAGTTGTTGTAGGCTGCAGAGGAACACCGGCGGCCATTTTGTTAGCTATTCCTTCTTTATATATTTGTATTTGTATTTTGTTTCATGCTCTATATTTGATTAGTATTTCGTAGTCCCGACCCCCGCATTGCAACAAGAATTTCAGTGTCAAGAATGACGCCCAGAACGTGTTATACTGTGTGTATGATCAATAAAATGTAAGCCAGACTCACGTCCAAGGAACTTGTCTAGGGCCTGTGCGTACAGGTCCCAGCTCTCTGTTTTCTGGGTGTTGTAGATGATCTCCAAAGCCTCTACCCCTTTTGGCCGGATCATCATGCCTTGGGATAACATACAAAATGCAGACATCAAATGGAGAGCAGAGGAGGAGGAGAAGGAGGAGGTGGTGGTGGTGGCGGTAGGTTGGCGGAAAAACTGCATCATCTTCTTTGCATTAAGACATGCATCTGTATCTGTATTCATTGTATCTGTATTCACTGCAGTCATTGACCAGCAGGTAAGGAATAGGGCACCTTAGCTCAAGGTTAGAATCTACTTCATAGGTAAGGTATATTGGTAAGACGAGTGGAGACTGACGAGTAGAGACAAGTCTACCTGGTGTGGCAAGTCGATCCTGCCAAGTGGGTTTGTGGTCGTCCAAGGTCTGCAGCATCACATACATGGTGAGCGCAAACATACCAGCCAGGAAAATGTAGAACACAAGGTAGAAAAGGAGGATGAGACCTGGGAGAAGGAGGAGAAGGAGCACAGAAAACTTCCATTAAACTTGATGGGTAAAGCACATAAAGTCTGGAAAAAGCAGTAGCTTTACTGGACTAGGGAGATCGTAGTTTTCCTGCAAGATCTGGTGTTGATTGTTGAGAAACAAATATATTTAGTCGGAAATTAGCGCATGTAATGATCAACAAAACAGTAATCATGTTATTTCATATTCAGGTTATTCTGAATTTGATTGGTGTCAAAAGCTAGAAAGTTGCAGTATATATATATATTTGTATGGTTTTTGATCATTGTGAGCAAAATGTTCACCAACTTCAACATCTATTTCTAATCATTTTAAGAAGAACATAAATTAAAAGACATTACTCATAATGTGAATAATACGTTGTAATATAATTATTCAAAAAGAATGTCTGAAATAATATATTAACTACACATAAAATACATGATTGGAATTTCAAACAGGGAATTCCTTTCAAATCAATATTGGATAAATGCATTGGAGAAATGGTACTTTATTTATGGAACGAGGCCAGAAGGAAAATAAAGTAACGGAAGCAGGGTTTGGATTTATGGTCAGAGTGCTTGGCCGCTTATTGAGTCCGGGAAGCAACGGATCCAACATGGTTGCCGGAAGCCAGTTCATGTCCCTCATGAACCGCGAGCACGCAAGCTAAGCCTTTTACAATTTCAAAACATCCCTCTCGTTCACCTATACTTTGTTTTGTATTTTGATACCATACTAAATTGGTGAGAAGCGAGGACAATGCCCTTCCAGCGGGCCATCACTGTGGACGTAAGCCAGCATTGAATAGCTGGCTGTCCGATTTCATGATCGGGTTTCACCAACAATGGCGGCGGGGCCAAAACGTGGTAGAGAGGATGACAGATGGAGCCAGAGAAGGGGGCAGGAGCAGCAGGACCGCCCGGAGATTAGGCCAGGGGGTCACAGGATTACTGGCAGGCGTACAACTGTTGCCGTTATCCAAGTAACAGACTTCTTCTTCCTGTTCAATTACGGAGGCGAGATGGACTACAACGACTATGCTCACTTTGAGTATAATAAAATTAAAGTAGATCCTATAATACAAATTAAGAAATACATACATGCTTCTTCCTGTTTTATGTTTCGCGTAACTATGAAACATTAAACCGCTAATAGCTGCAGTTGCTAGCCAACACCCTCCACATTCATCATCCGATGGCAGTGCCAGGGTGCAGTGCAGTGTCCCAGGGGCTTGATGCTCTGTTGGGTGGCCCCCTGTGTGGAGCTCACACCTCTCCTACACCTGACACCACCAGCGGGCCCCTACAGCACTGGCAAGGCCTCTCAGCTTAGCCCGGGCTTACAGGAATCCATTACACCAATGTCACGGGAAGGCCCTCTACCGGATTCCATTACACAACAGAAACAGTGGATGACAGAGTGTGAACGGGGTGCGTACTGGAAAGTGTGCATGTGTGTGTGTAAGAGAAAAGTCTTCCTTCTATGAATTTGTTGCTCGACATGTCACAAGGAATTTCATATTTCAGAATGACCCTGTGTTATACTGTGCATATAACACACTGTGACTCTGACTACTGTGATGTGGCTGAACTAGTATAGAGGGCATCGCCTTTGACGGTGGTTGTCTTGCAACGGTACTGGCAGTCCAAACGTCTGATACAGATGCTGCATCATCGAGCGAGCTGTTTCACCGCACCCTCCTCACCATCCACACCCATGTGCCCCCCTGCGGTGGATGCAACTCAAACCTTTTCGCAGAAATAATACTTTTAATCATCTAAGGGGGTAGTACACTACAAGCTCCACCAGGGCAAGGCAGGCACAACCCAGGGCGGTGGGTGGAGAGAGGAAAGGAAGGGTGTAGCGAGAAAGGGGGGGGGGGGTTAAGAATGCAGGCAGGATGGCTTCCCCTCCTGAGAGAGATGGATGTCTGTCCACCCGGGGTCGGACTGCTGACGGACGTCGAAGTGTCTCCGTTACACCCTCACTTCAATGGTTGAAGTGGAGGAACAAACGAGCCAGAGCCAGAGCCAGAGCCAGGGCCAGTCCTCAGTTCTTTACAATGGCGGAAGGTGTCTGTTCCCTTTCACAATAAATTAGGATGACAGGGTTCCAATTTACTTTGTAGAACACGGGCTGATCAAAGAGAGGTTTGAACTCCATAGAGGAAGAGTGCGAGGAGAGAGAGGAGAATAAAAGGCTTCTGAAGAGCGCAAACCACTAGCTGGTCAGCAGGATCTCATGTTGCGTTTTCGTAACTGTAATAAAGAATCCGTTCTGATTTAAATTGCATGCAACTATTTGTAGAACACATATGTTAATAAATGTGTTTAGCTATTGCAACTGGTGTTGCAAAATGGATGACTGCTTTCCACTGTGGGGCTATTAATGCAGTGTCCCCATAATAATATAATAAATAATTTCCATACAGAAAATGTTTCCATATCAGAATAGCCCTTGATGATACTCTATGTCATATAGTACACTGCATTATTCATAATGCAAAGGTAGCAATTAGCTATTGGACGTGGAGAGAGAAGCTATTTGGCAAGTGGACACTGAGTGACAGCATACCCACTTCAGGCTATAAGTCCGAGAAACCATGTATGGCAGAGCTACATGTGGTGGCTTAGGACCAAAATAGCCTAATTAACAAGCCTTAGAAGACAGCTTAAAGAGGCCACTAGTCCTCGAAGCACCTGGGATGCATTGAGCTGGATTAGGTGGTGCATTGTGGGAAGATTCCTACTAAGGTAGGCACAGTCAATGCCCCATCTGCTGTCAGTGGAGGACCATAGGATACTATTCATTCATAATTCATCATCTCTCAAAGAGCAATTTATGAAATCCAAATATCCCCTTCTAAGCATCTTACCGTCAATTACACAAAATGGAAGTACTCTTGTCTGAGTGCTCCTGCTCTAGATGAGAGGACCAGAGAAACGGAGGAGTGATTTGGATTGCTGAATCTGACATCCAGGCTTGATACTGTACCTGATCGGCAGCCAATGAAGTCATTAGATTAGGATTAGATCCCTCACTGATTTACTCACACTTGGGATGGGTGGGGTTGTGGGGTGGAGGGGTGATGCAACAACATTTGGCTCTCATTTTCCTCGTTAATGCTCCAATGTCATTCGAACATTGCAATATGCACACCATCACACCATAGGAAAGGCAAAAGGCCAAGCATTTGCATAAGAACGAAACCTCAAAATGTGTCAACTCATTCAAATACACAACGACAGGCCTACAGGTAAACATTTTATTTCATCAAACTGATGCAGTCGATGAGGACATAGGTCTCTGGTCAACGATTCAAACCAATGGCTCACTGGAAATAAGGATTATTTCTGTTCCATAAAATAGTAAAAAAAAATTGTAATCTCAAAATAAGGGCGCTTATTTAAAATGTAATAGCACAAAGCTTCCACCCTTAGGCGCATTGCGCCGAAACCCGGGTGAAATAATTTAATTAATAAAAAAACACATCCAGAGAAGAGAATGTCAGGCCTCTTACACAAGAGCAATGCCGCATTTGCATTTTAAGACACACCGACCAATCAAAAACATACATAGGCGCTGTGGCTATCATTTGTTAACGACAAATATCGAGAGATATCGAGGATTTCTTGAATGCATGTCATCCCTACCTATAACATTTTACGTGGTTTTAGGGATTTCCAGTAGACCGGTTAGTGGGTGAAAAGGGGTGCAGGGGAACATATTTGCTGCATTGCTGTATAGTTACCGGTGACTGAGAAGACTTACCCCAGCTACTCGCAGTCCTGCCCAGCAACTCCCGCGTCCTCGGGTTCCACATAAACTCCTTCCATGTGCCCTTCTCTCCATCCTTTGCCATTTTGTCTGATGGGTTTTTGTTTATATTCTCAACGAGGAAAGCTGTGTTCTTGTAAAAAATAATCAGCTAGATAACAGAGAGCGTTTCAAATGTTTGACAGCAGAAACGGAAAGGAATCTAGAGTTACAAATGAATGCGTATGGAAGTTAAAGAAAATCTAATTCTGCAACGGCGCTACAATAGCCTATCTAAAAACATAAAATGGATGCTAATGGTGAGAGGTGGTGATACTACACTCAGGATATATCTAGTATCTGCCCTCCCCCCTGCTCTTGTCTGCATGCCGCAGAGTTTTGATGAGTGGTGCAGAAATGTAGTGATACTGCGGTAAAGGACTCTATCCGCCTCTCTCTATCAGATCCTCAACCCCACCCCTCCCTCGCTTACCCGCTCCTCATCATCAGCGGACCCCGCCCACCTCCCCAGCAAAGCTGCTCTCTCATCCTCCCTGCGCACAAGAGGTGAGCAGCCAACCAAATTGTGCAGCAACCAATCCACTGCAATGCACGCTCACTTCTAACAGGCGGAGGGAACGGAGGGGCAGCTGCATTGGCGAATAACCACCACCAACCTCACCGCTGTCTTGTGTCGCCTTTACTTCTTACGCTGCTCTATTTACAACAGCCTGTCCAATTATTTTAGTTTCATCATCTTACATTTGCAGTTGGTAGTAGGCATACTGTTCTCATTAGCAGTTTGCATTTGTTTCTAAGTTCATTCACAGGCCTATCAATATTTTTGGTGGGGAGGTACCACTACAACTGGTGCATAGTTGCATTAATAGGCCTAATGTAGGACAGGTTGATGCAAATGGTCCTATCAGACATCTTACAGCTTCGAGAGGACTTGGGAATACAGCAAGTCATTCTGCTCAACCGTAATTCAATAAATATCTGAGTGTTCTAGATTTTAATAGTAGTTTGGTCTTGCTTTACGTGGGAGTGCCGTCTGGTTTTGAAGTAGTAGACCGCTGTTCCCATGGTAATGGACTATCGCGTGTACATAGTCACGGCAGCGGCGATACAATGGCGAAGTAGCGTCTCCCGTTGGCGGACTAGGGGATTGCAACACGTGTTTATGCTGCTACTTCAACGGGCACACAATGTCCTCAGGACTGGGGGGTGGGGAATTTCTTCAAGAACAATTTTAATAGATAGATAACCTACTTAAATGGATAACCAAATATATAGATAACCTACTTGTGAGTGACTACTTATTGCGTCAACCATGAGTAAAAAGGAAAACATCACTACGTGTAAGAATTTGTTATATATGTTAATTATATAAAGTTCATTATATAAAATTTATTTAATGACAATATCAATGCAAATATAGCACTACAGTGATTTCCAAGGTACACCGTATCTTACCATATCAATATATTATATGGCACTCATATATGGCCACTGTTTTAGTAGACACACAAAACCAACAGCTTTTGTAAACTATTATGGGAATTATGCCTAGACTTCAATATTGATAATTTGACGGGGGGGAAACACAAGGTGAGTACTTGGTATCAGAAATAAAAAATAGGCCCATTGAATAATGATCATTGGAATATTCTCTTTGTAAGGAAACTCTGCATGCATTGCACTTGACCACTTTCTTCACCTTGCAGATTTCTCGCTTGAAAATGCACACCCATTCATAAACAGCTGTATAAAAAAAAAAAAAGGCAGAGCAGTTCAATTCAATTCACCCCCAAACATTTAGATACGTATTTTCTTCACTGGGTGTAACTGTACATTTTGGTGCTAACTGATATCCAAATAACGACATCCAAGAAACATTCAGGTCCCTTAATACGTGTACATACTTGTACAAAGTACTTCACTCTTTAAGTTAAAAACTTAACTTGGCGCTTTGAGATTTAACTAAACAAAGAAAAGAAAAATGTGAACAATAACCACAATACAAACATTGTTACTGGGTGGTAACGGCATGAAATCCAGTGAACAATACTAGTTCAAGGTAGCAGCAAAGTATTCAAAAATGTTGAGACAATGGGCGTTCTGAAATCTGTACACAAAAATGAAAAAATGAATGTAGAAAAAGTCAAGAGATAACCTTTTTACTGCTTAAAGGGAGTCTTGCATAAATTTGATTATTACACTGTTGGACTCATTCGCCTCATTCAATGGGCGCTCTCTCGCTATTTATTATAACTATATGCATGGACTGGCAGCAGCAGCAGCAGATAAAATTGTACGTATTATTATCATCTTTTAGAAAACAAAAAGTCTATACAGTATATGCTACATAATATGTACTCGTTACAAGTATGAAAATGGAAATAATTAGATACTTGCTACATTTTCAATACAGCTGTACATCTCTATTTACAGTACATTACAGTTGTAGCCCGACTACCACACGCATACCGTGTTTATTGTGCAGATTGCTCCAGCATTCTGTTTGAGGTGACAGATGTTCACAGTCCTATCAGTTGCACCGTGCTCTACAGTCTGTGTGGATGGATGGTCAGTGCTTGTTGTCGTTGCTGTTTGTTTTTCTCTTTATAGGTCGGTGGAACAATCACGAATGTGCAACAGTGGTTGAGCGTAATAGTAACCAAACGTTTCTAGATTGGGCTGGACGTGACACTGTACGTGCCATCTGTCAACTGCCAACTTTTCATTTATTTTTTAGTATTCATTTTTTTCCATGATACCCTCAGGGATTACATTTGTTCTTTGACACAACCACATCATATCATGATCATACTCAAAAGCTCATGTATGTAAAATTCCAACATGATCAACTATACACATGTTTTTTTGTCGGGGGGGGGGGGGGGGGGGGGGGGGGGGGGGGGGGGGGGGGGGGGGGGGGGGGGGGGGGGGGGGGGGGGGG
>JAOPJO010000139.1:3509865-3520661 GCA_027123675.1 Molva macrophthalma | reverse complement strand
TATATATTATTCGGTAGAGGTTGTACATTTCCTAAGAAAAAGAAAACATGTTTTTCTTGCCATCTTCTTAGTAAAACAAACAGCGACAGCCAAGGCCAGTTTCATCCTCTATCAAATGTGAGCTTTGTACGTGTGTGTGTGTGTGTGTTTGTAATTTTCCCTCACGACAAACGGTAAGCAAGCCGCCCCCAGCCTCTCCCTTACCTCCGTTGCGGCAGGCAGGGAACGTCTGACAGGGCAGCGGGTGTCCGGACCTGGGCAGCAGCGCCCTGAAGCCCTGGCTGCTCTCCATGCCCCCCAGGGGGTCACCGTACCCCAGGCTGCGAGCGCCCGAGCTGCTGAAGTGCACGGGGTTGCCTGAAGAGTGACCCCGCCGTGACCCCTGCTCCTCCTTGTCCGTCCTCAGCAGGGCATCCGCGCTGCCGTTCCACGCTCGCCCATCCTCCTCTGAGAGAGAGAGACAGAGGGAGAGAGGGAGAGAGAGAGAGAGAGAGAGAGAGAGAGAGAGAGAGAGAGAGAGAGACAGAGATATATAGAGAGAGAGAGGGAGAGACAGAGAGAGAGAGAGGGAGAGACAGAGAGAGAGAGAGACATAGAGAGAGAGAAAGAGTGAGAGAAAGAGTGAGAGACAGAGATAAAGAGAGGGAGAGGGATACAGAGAGAGAGAGAGAGAGAGAGAGAGAGAGAGAGAGAGAGAGAGGGAGAGAGAGAGAGAGAGAGAGAGAGATACTTGAGATGAGATAGATGATACATACCTAAAATCTTTTTCTAAACTCATAACTTTCAGCAAAAGCACTGCAGCACAGTTTTGTTTAACCTTAACTATGGCTTGGGCAAATTGATGATATGGGTGACCTCGCCGAGAATATATCTTGAGTTTTCTTGTTATTTAACAATCAAACTACAAAAACATTTTTTACTTGATTGATTGGATTTTGTGCAGTTTCTGTAACGCTGGAAAAAGATTGAGGATAAACAACGGCAGAGAACGATGAGTCATCACATTTATCTGCAGTTGAACTCAGAAAGCTCTGCAATCCCAACATTTTTACAGACTGTGCAAAAAAAAAGAAAACCCAAAACAATCAATACTTTTCATTAATCACGCAGCAGTAACAGCAGACATCAACGCTACAGCACAGGGAGAGAGAGAGAGAGAGAGAGAGAGAGAGAGAGAGAGAGAGAGAGAGAGAGAGAGAAAAAGGGTGTGGCGTACTCTCTGCTTCTCTGCTGCTGTGACTGAACGACAGTTTCCTCTGAATCGGCCAATAGTATCCCTCGTCCCCGAAGGCCAACCCGGTACCGCTGTCCCAGGGCATGAAGCCAGCCTTTGCCGGGAGGGACCCTGAACCTCCGCTCCCCTTGGACGACCCGTCTCCACCGCCGGACCCCCCTGAGGTCTGCTGCAGCGGAGGCATGCTAGAGGGGCCTCGCAGGCTCTCGTAGGCCGGGGGTCTCCTGAAGCCCACCGAGGGGTACGTCCACAGGAGGGGACTGTCCGAGGAGGGGGGCTTGTAGGCGGGCAGGCCGTGGGAGGTGTGAGAGCGGAGGTGGGGGCGTGAGTGTGGGCGCAGGGGCGTGGGCGTGGAGCTGGTGCTGCCTTGAGATGTTTGGCTGCTGGTGGAGGGAGTGCCTTCGCCCAGCGATGAGTGTGCGCCTCCTCTCTCGTCTCTGTCCCTGTCCCTGTCTCTATCTCTGTCTCTGTCCCGATCTCTGTCTCTGTCTCTGTCCCTGTCCCTGTCTCTGTCTCTTTCCCTCTCTCTGTCCCTGTCTCTATCCTTGTCTTTATCTCTATCCCTCTCACGATCTCTGTCTCTCTCTCTTCCCCTGTCCCTATCTCTTTCTCTGTCTCTGTCTCTATCTCTATCTCTGTCTCTGTCTCTGTCTCTGTCTCTGTCTCTGTCTCGGTCCCTGTCCCTGTCTCTGTCCCTGTCTCTGTCCCTGTCTCGCTCCCTTTCCGCTTTGTCGGACTTGAGGAGGAAGCTGACCGTCTTGCCCTCCTTGCCCGAGCCCTGGCTCTGCATCTGGGTCTGCGTGGACACCTGACTGGAGCCCTGGGAGCTGCTCTTCACCATGGCCGGCGAGTCTCCCCGCTCGGGCTTGCGGTAGTGGTGGTAGTGCGAGGGCCGGTGGTGGGGGTGGTGGTGGTGGTGGTGATGGGAGAACGGCGAGGTGGACTTGGACGAGGGCGGCAGCGGCGTGGAATGGCTCCTGGCCCTCAGGCCCGGCGCGGGGCCCAGCTGGGAGTCCCGGCCGTGCTTGTCCTGCTGGGAGGAGCCGCCCCCCGACGACTCTTTGGAGCCCGACGCGGCGAGGTTGGCGGAGGCGCCGGCGGACGACGAAGAGGAGGAAGACGCGCCGGCCTGCGTCGAGGTGCCCAGGGACTGGGTTCCCTGCTTGGCCGAGGCGGAGGCCTTCTGCTGCACCCCGACCCCGCTGGAGGCGGCCGCCGGCTGGGGGAAGGCGAGGAGCGGCGGGCGGTGCTGCAGGAGGTTGGGGAAGGGGGCCGGGATCTTGGTGCTGCACTCGGCCTCGGACTTGTTCCCGGGCAGCAGGTACGGCGTGGGCGCCCGGGGGGTGTGGGGGCTGGAGGAGAGGGCCTGCGGCACGGGGGTGGAGGACGCGGAGGAGGGCAGCGGCGAGGAGTGGGAGACGGACACCGCGGCCTTGGCTTTGGAGCAGGAGGGGGAGGCGGAGGTGGCGCGGGGCACCGGGGAGGCGTTGCTGGAGGAGGCCGGCACGCGGTAGTGCTTGGAGCCCTTCAGCTTGTCGTGCTTGGCGGGCGGGCGCCTCTGCGCCGCCGCGCCGCGGTCCTCCTGCAGCAGGTACTTCATCTCCTCGTAGATGGCCTCGCTCTGGTCCGAGTCCGAGTCGGGCGTGGTGGCCGCCGGGGTGACCGGGTGGGGGGTGGCCGTCTGGCTCTCCCTGGTGAACACCTTGCCCACCATCTCGATGTAGACGGGCTCGTCCTCGCTGTCCCCCCGCTGGCCGTCCGCCGCCTGGAAGGAGGAGCCGGCGGCGGACGGCGCGCGAGGGGGCGGGGTCTCGAACGTCAGCTGGGTGCTGGGGCTCCTCTTGGGCTTCAGCGGGGGGACCTTCTTCCCGCCGAGCTCCCCCGAGTCTGACTTCTTCATCCCTGCGAGGAGAAGGGGCGGGGACAGTGGTTAAAGATCTGCCAACGACCACGGTCCAGACCGAAACACACACACACACACACACACACACAGCGGATCTCCCACCGTTCTTTTTCTCCGAGTGTTTGCCCTGCGCGTGGCCCGGCGGCGGGGGGGGGGGCGGGGCGTTGGGGGGTCCCCGGGGGTCCGAGGCGGAGGAGGAGGAGGAGGCGGAGCCGGAGGCGCTGAGCCGTGTGCTGGGGTGGCGCTTGGGCTTGACGGGCGGGCAGCGGGCGCCGTGCTGCGACTGCGTGTCCGAGTAGTCCTCGCTCTCCAGGCCCGCGTCTCCGGCGCCCACGGCGTGGCACGACTGCGAGCGTGGCGCCATGGCCGAGGCGCAGGAGTGGGGCGAGAGGTCCTGCGAGGCCGGCATGGTCATGAAGCCCATGCGGAAGTGTCGGCGGAAGGAGGCCAGGTCGCGACCTTTGCCCACCGTGGCGGAGGGGTCATTCTGCGCAGAGCTGGGGGGAGCAGGGGAGGAGGGAGGAGGGGGAGGAGGGGGAGGAGTATGGATGGAGGAGCAAACACAAAATTATTAAGGTGAAGCGACGGAGAGCCAGTGGTCTCTCTCCAGACCTCCGCGTGTTTCAGGGTTACTTCCCCCCCCCACCACCCTTTCATTGACTTTACATAAACATCATATCAAGTTCTAGCTGAAGCTTATATTCATACACGGCACAATCTATTCCTCTAGTGACCACACCTTTCTTTTCGTCTGTACCCTACACACAAGCGCACGCACACATATGCACACAGATACAGACACACACACACACACACACAAACACACGCACACACAAAGATGAGAGACCCATCCTTGGACTGCATTGGTATTGCAGGGATGCGGTTGCCGTTGGAGATGGTGAGAAGGCACGTGGTAGAGCTGCCATGCAGCATCTGGTCTGTAGGGCTCCACTCCTTCAGCGTTCCCATCCTCCTTCCATTTTCTCTCTTCCCCCCCATCTGCTCCCCACTCACTCACGTTCAAGTCGGAGATCCACTCTCATATCTAGACTTCCCATCAGAAGTGGCTTTCTCTGGGGGTTTTAGTGAATAGTACCAGTTGCCACACTATAACTGTCGGTAATTGTCAGACAGAGATATTGTTGTTGCAGCTATTTTGTTTTGTCAATGTCTTTGCATTTTTTGTCTTTGAGTCATAGTAACCGATTGATTACGTGAAGTCAAACTGACAGGAAGTTTGATTAAAAAAAAAATGAATGACTGCAACAATTCCGAACCAATGTTACCAATTGTACTCTTTAGCTAGGTATTATATTCTCTAGGTATTATAACACATATACATGTTCCACTTGAAAAAGAATGCATGTATTCTGGCATAACCCATCATTTTATGTCAAAGATTTCTGTATTAGTCATCCCTTATTTTTCTGGACAAAGATTTTTAACCAAATAACAGTTACCACTATTAAATGGAGGATCTCTTTAACTAGTGACCTACGATGTGCTTTAAGTTCTCAAAAAACATTGGAAATGGAAACAATTCAACAATGGAAACAACTCATTTAGTTTGGCGGTTGACGTCCCTGCGCAGAAATGGCTGGTTTATGAAGCCCATAGGATGACACCTGAGCCCTCTCTCAGCTCACTCAGAGAGAGATTGATTTGTGGTCATGAGGGACTGTGTCTTCCAACATGAAGCCACACACAACACTGACCACACAGCACACAGATACCAACACTCACCACACACTAACCACCCACACACTGACCACAGACAACAAACAAACACAGCGCAACCACACATACCAACACACACTAACCACACACACACACACTAACCACACACACACACACACATACACACACACACACACACACACACACACACACACACACACACACACAGAGTAGATTGCAATTGGCTTGCAAGCCTATAACTATTTTTACATTGACCTGGGATGACACTACTTTAATATAAGTACACAAGATAGACACGACAGACGGACCGAGGAGGATCAAAAACACCACAACACCGTCCCTGAGGTAAAAAAAAACCATTGTGAAGAGGATTTTGTCTTGAATTCATGTCGTTGCCTTGCGTGTAAACTGAGCTTCTATGCTCACTTGCGTGCAAGGCTGGTTAATGATGCTGCCATAGGCATGCAGATGCAGCGAGCGCATGACTGTACCACAGGCCATGTGCATCAGTGCTAGCTGTTCGCCTCCTGGGACGCTGCTCAAGACAATAGCAGCTTTGAGTGGTTTACCATGCGGTGGAGGAGGACTCTCTGGGCCTGATGTACAGAACACAGCTCAATCTGTCCTCTTCCTCAGCACATTGGCTCCTGAGATGCAGTTGAGAGGGCAGTGTGTGTATGTGTGGTTATATATACTCTGTTTGTTGTTAATGTTTTCTGTTTGAGTGTATCTATGATTGTATGCCTGTGTGGGTGGGGTTGCCTTTCTGTGTGTGTGTGTGTGTGTGTGTGTGTGTGTGTGTGTGCATCTGCAAGCACGTGTGTGTGTTTGCATATGTGTGCCTGTGTGTGTGTGTGTGTGTGTGTGTGTGTGTGTGTGTACGTGCATGCCAGTAGATCCTCGTATCACAAAACATTGTCTATATTTATCTTATTCCTTAACCTTTCCTAACCCGCATGGTGTAATTATTCATCTATCTCTCATCTCCCTCTCAGAGCCTCCCATAACAGAACCACTCCAGGAGTACAAACACCGACATCTGAGGTGTGCTCACACTTATCCAATCAGCAATGATGATCAAAGAACCCAACCAGGACCCCTTATGGACCCAATGCACCAACAACACCTTATGTGTGCATCTGTTATTATCGTTGCCATGTCTGCTTTTATTAGGATAAATGTCCGAGTATAGAACATACTGGTCATTTCGTTTGAAGTTAATTCCCAGAGAATCTCGAGCCATTTGTTCCTCTTCACATTCAGCGTTTCTTAACTTTTCCTTCTGGCTTACGTGTCCTTGACAGCCCAGCAAACAGAATCCTCTGCAGCCGCTTAGAAATAAAAAAATGGAGGGGGAGAAATGTGTGCGAGTGATTGGAGCATGGCCCTGTCAATCAAACGCAAACCAATGCAGCTATTATACCTTTCATAACCAATCATTAAGCCGCCTCTAAAATGTCAACTCTATAGCATGCGGCACCCGCTGGAATGTATGATGGTATAGACTTAGTTGAATAAATAGGGTTTGAATATTTCTCGAGACATTTAATATTTAATAGAGAACTGTAATTACTGACTCTGGCTTAAGCCTCATAAGATTACAGTACAGTGAATCACTTGTGCAAGCAGGCCTTTTCCCCCCATGTTTATGAAACGTACATGAGGTGAAAATTAATTTCTGAAAATACTATATATCTATACCAATCTCTCCATAGGCTAGCACACAGTAATCTCCAACATGTTCCCACATACAGTGGACCCTAGGGAACTTGGGATGTTGCTGAATTCATTAAAGTCTCATGCATATTGTATATCATAAAACACAAGCCTATCCTATCCTGCAGTGGAAACATAGCCATTTTTCAAATGTATCTGCGATGCTAGGATGATTATTCAACCTTTTTTTATACAGAGATTTGATTACTGTAATACACAACTCTGTGCTGCTGCTAATGGCGCCATCTAAAATGCTGTTATCCCCATGAAGGACCTGTAGGGAATAGTCTCTCTGCCCATGGTGGTGGGAGGGGGAAAATAATCACTTTTACTTTGAAAAAACTCTTAGATTCAATCCTGCTTAAGCACCCCAGTGAGAATCTACATCACTGATGTATACTTATGGTCTCCCTTCTTTAGTTCCCAGTATCTAATTCACCTTTCTCTACTACTGTCAGTGAGCCCCCCTGACACCTCGGATCGGCCCCCACACCCCTTGACATATAGCATAAGAAACGCCAGCGTCAAAGAGTGTACAGTGTAAAGTGTAGACTGTAGAATGTAGAATGTAGAATGTAGACTGGAGGCTGCAGACTGTGTATTGTAGACTGTAAAATGTAGACCTTTTTTATACAGAGATTTGATTACTGTAATACACAACTCTGTGCTGCTGCTAATGGCGCCATCTATTAAACTGTAGAATGTAGACTGTAGACTGTAGAATGTAGAATGTAGAATGAAGAATGAAAAAAGTAGAATGTAGAATGTAGAATGTAGAATGTAGAATGTAGAATGTAGAATGTCGACTGTAGAATGTCAACTGTAGAATGTAGACTACAATGTAGAATGTAGAATGTAAACTGTAGAATGTAGACTGTAGCATATAGACTAGAATGTAGAATGTAGTTCCTTATACAGTTTACCAGCACCTTCTTCTATCCATCATCCTGCCCTCTGACCCTCTGTGACTCTCTCTCCACTGCTGTCTACGTCGGCCCCTGGAGGGCCTCCTCATCGGCCCCTCGCCTACTGCACATAGTATCTATCTATACTGTCAACAGAACACAGCATCCATTGCGATGGGCTGGGTATGAGGATTTCTTAATCTAGATCGTCAATTCTAAATGAGATATAAATGAGATCTGAATCATCCAGGCAGACAAACAGACATGTAAACGCACACAGCACACACACACACGCACACACACACACACACACACACACGCACCTCTTTTAAAATGATATGATAATGTTATTATCGATCCTCAGGTTTCATATTATTGCGTGCACTTCATTATGGCTTTCCTCTTCACCACCTGATACTCCAACTCTTCTATATCTATCGAACGTGTAACGTGAAACCTTTGTTTAAAGCACAGCACAAATAACGGGTATAAACTGATTTATTTTGGCGTGATTCTCCAGCGCCAGGCTGGATGAAATGACAAAAGATGGTGGTGCATCCTGTCTACCAAGTTGGCTTGAATTTGACACTAATTCTTTGATTTACTGTTAAAAAAAATCATAATGAATTTTTACTACCATGCAGTCGTGGGTTTTATGGCCACGCACACCCCCAAGGCCCCACTTGACTGAACGCCAAATTAAAGGTCACCTTCTGGGCCCTACCTTCTTCAATTTGCCTTTTAAAATCATCCCCTTAAATACAACCATTTCCTATTCCACTCTTAATGACAACTTTGTATTGGATATTTATCTAATTTTCAATAAATATTTATGATTATAGCTCTATTAATTCTTTATCGCCATTATTTTACCAGCAGCTTGTAAGTGCTGCTGCTTACGGCTGAGAGGCACTGATTGATTGGTTACTAAGAGAAGACAGAAAGGAACGAGTTGAAGGAACTCTACTGTTTACTACTTATTTAGCAGACACTTTCATCGAAAGCGACTTCGATGGAAAATAGTTTTCTGGAGAGGTAAGGGATAAACCACGACGGGGGGGGGGGGTGGCCTTTAATGCACTACAGCGGTGCTAAGCAACCTTGGCCTCGCCTCGGCCGTACAATTCGTTCCAATAACAGGACACCCCAAGTGTTTTATTCTGCTTATAGCACAGTTACCAACAACGATTAGATATTAGTTAGTAGTCTTTAAATATCTTTAACGTTATTTTTTATGGACTTATTCAGCTGAAATTGAAAGATTCTACCTGAGCATATTGTTTTTGCGTTGTCAAGGGAACATCCGGTCGATAATTGTATTTGACCGTTGTTGTCAACATTGGATTTCTAGCGCATTGATTCGGGACTGTTAAAAGGTTATTGAAAAATAATGCACTCCCTTAGAACGTAATTGACCAATCAGGATCAAGTATTCAACAATGCTGTGGTATAAATGTTATTCATAAGCAGTTATGGTAATGAGGGTCTTAACTCCAGGGATGACTGCAGAAGTTGGAAGAGTTGGAACCCACGACCTTTCGACTGGAAGTCAACCACCCTAACCACTACGCCGTCCTGCCAGTTCATCGCACTCGGCAGCACAACAAACCGTCATTTCATCCACGACTTACGATTTTCAGCCACATTGTTATTGCAAGTCAACGTTATGAACGCGGGAATGTTGGGATTAATGGGTCCGAGGACCTCCGGGTCGAGGGTCCAACCAACTCGGAACTAATCCCTGGAATTCAATTTTCCACATGTGCCCTGAGGGTTTACCCCCTCCTGCATCCTCCAGAGCCCTCACTCACTTCCCCGGCCCGCCCCCACCCACGCCCGGCCCCTCCACTCACCTCTTCTTGCTGCCCTCCTGCTGCTCCCGCTGCCTCCAGTCCAGACGGCTCTTGCGGTACAGCAGGTTCATGTCGCCGTGGGGTCGCTCCTCGCCGCAGCCAATCACAGCGCAGTGTAGCCGCTTGCCCCGCCTCTCTATGTCCCGCAGGAAATGCTCGACTGCCACATCCTGGGCGGAGCCAGAGCTCATGTTATAGTAGACAGCCAGGGAGGCAGGGGGGTGGGGGGGGGGGCGACGGAGCCGGCAGCCCCCTGAATGACCTGGGAGAAGGAGAGCAGGTGGCGCGTTACGTTATGTATGTTAAGTTAAGTAATGGGTTGATGAATGATTCACGAAAAACATGTTCCAACGTTGAGGCGGACACGGTGTCCATCTGCTCAGGTGTGTAACGTCTTCAAACTGTGGATCCTCCAGCGACGGGAGCGGGACTCTTTAGAAGATAAAACAGATCGGTCAACCAAACGTGATAACAACTGCATCGGAGGTGTAGTTGTTTGGTTGTCGGTTGGCCCCGATCTTCTTCATCTTTTAAAGAGGTGAAGTGGCAGATCTAGGCTCATGATGTCATAGGCTGGTGACGTCACCCCTGCAGCGCGTGATGGCCAGCAGCGGGGCCGTCACGGCGATGCATTTGCGCTCTCTGACGTACGAGCCGCTTAAGGTTCCCCCCATAACCTCGAGCGCTATCGCTTGGGAACTATTTATGTTTTAATGGATCCACTCATGAACGCTGGGGCAGGCGTGATGGTACAGCTGCGGAGGATCCGTGGCTGAGCAGGGGGCCTCAAGGGGGCGTCCCTTGCTGTGCCTGTCTACAGAACGTGACAGTTATGCGCACTGTCATATGTAGCGCAATGCATGCTCACCCCGTGAGAAGTCATCCTTGTTGTGGGGCAGATATTTTTCGAGTCCGTGTTTTTTTTTTCTTTTTTACATTGGCCTGCTACATAATTGGCTAAGAAAATACACAGCTGTGGGCAGCAGCAGCAGAATGCCAGTAGTTTTCCATCATAAATGGTTGAATAGCAGTGGAGAGATTGAGGCTATTGCGTTTTGGTGGGTGGGATTAGCGTGTCAGGGTGCTACCACTGTTTGTTTTAGTTTGCGATGAGTTTGTTCCCGGACGGGATCAAGCTGGATCAAGCACTTACAATTAACAGTGCTTACCAGGACTCTGCCGTCTACCCGATGAGGAATGAGTTGTATAGGGCGCACACTTTATGCGTATATACACACATTGGTGTCTCTGCTGTAAACAACATCTATTAAAGTCTCCAAACAAAAGAAATGAAAGCCTATTTAAGGAAAATGTTATTATTCAACCCCTCAGCTTTACCATCAAGCAGAACTCCAGTAATGTGGTTCAGCACAAAACCATAGCTGTAGGCAAAGAGCTGCACTACCCATGAACTTTACTGTTTCCATCTACATTCAGGCCAAGAGCTGCTCACACACACACAGTACAGCTACATATAGTCCTAGAGC
>JAOPJO010000139.1:3445160-3457958 GCA_027123675.1 Molva macrophthalma | reverse complement strand
AGAGAGAGAGAGAGAGAGAGAGAGAGAGAGAGAGAGAGAGAGAGAGAGAGAGAGAGAGAGAGAGAGAGAGAAGATAATGTGTGTTTTATCATGACCTTGACACCTTGATCACCACAAATCCACAAACCATCGTGGGCACACAACATTTCACGCAGTGCATTTTTAACATGTTTTAACATTTGATAAAACTTTCATTAAAAAATAAACTTGGGAAAAATGATATGCATGGTTTAAGGATCACTGTCCAATACATCAGGAAAACTTTAAAAGTTGTAACTATGAAAAGAGCCATTATAAATAACTTTACCTCAAATACTGTCATTTTGAAATCCCTTTTAGGTCCATAAAGCTTCAAATCCCACTGGTTATCGTTGTATGTGGATCAAACTATTATGATTGTGATTTGAATGTTTATACTGAACTGAATTGAAACTATTTAACCTAACAATATGACTGATTTAAGACCAGCAAGAAATGTAAGATTTAGGATGGCCTAGATTTCTCTGAAGCCAAGCCTGTCCGAGTCAGGCTGTCATGAAATGTACCAGGGCGTTGGACAACAGATGTATGCTGTGATGTTAATGTGATAATGATGGCTGCCAACACTGCTATTTGCGTTAAACCATGTTTTGGTTAAGAACAATTAAATAAATAATACCCAGGAGAAGGCACATTTTGTATGTTTAAAAATGTGTATGTTATTCCTGTCTTAACTATTTGCAATGTTTGAAAGGATTTTGGATCTGACCCGTTTACATTTAAAATGCACCATTTAAAAAGAGGAGTAGGCATGAAGCATGACTTAGTTTTATTGAATACAAAAGTACGCTACGTACAATATAGCACACTGAACAATGTCAGTCCCACTCCAATGGCGTTGTATTCCACTTTAGTTTCACATGCATGCTCATACACTGAACATTATATAAATACAGTTATCCATCTCTTGAGCAGAATACTTATTGAAGTAAACCGTATAACAGTAAATAATTATTAAAAAAAACACAATGTAGAAGCTGGGTTAACACGGGTAGTATCCAGATCAGACATCTTTAGGACTGCAAAACCATTTACAAACATTCAAGTGGAAGGCATGCATACAAAAATAGACAGGTCGATTCTGATCATTGCTTTAGAATCGACAATATGGGCTCATTATTGCCAGGGTTTATGTTTCAGTGCCACAATATTGGATGCTTATATTCTTTACTTGATCAATTTCATCTTTCATGGCACAGTGTACAATCACTGAGGGGCAGTACTGGATTCACAACAACATCTGTACCCCAAAACATTGTGTAGTCACTGCCATTGTATCACACATAATATAAAATATATATATACCTAGCAACCTATATACATGAGGATTGGACATTAGTCAAAATACACACATGCATAATGAATTTCTGAAAAATACTGTTAGTCTGTACAGATGTAAGATCACCAGCCCTAGAAACACTGTACAAAAGCTGAATCGAATCATTTCATTTACAGAAAAGGGGGAATGGCCATGCAAGTAAACCTTACAAAATAAAAGGCTTTTGAATTCAGATGGACACAAAGTGCTGATGTGCAAACGGCGATGTCTTTCGTCTTCACTGATATCCAACAAGAGATTTTCGCTGTCAATTTTTTGCATTGTGCAGTATACTTTCATCTTTTTAAAAGAGAGAGAGGGGGGAGAGGGGGAGCTGGGTAGGAAGAGGTACAGCTTGTTCCTTGCACTCATGGCCTGTTGCGAGAGACATTGTTGAAGGAGAGATGCAGAGGAAGGCTGGAAGAAACCTCTGGTCTCTGGAGGAGGATGGGAAAGCTGGCTGACTGACTGACTGACTGAATTACGGATAGGCAGGGTGGCTGAAAGGTAGGCAGGGTGGCTGAAAGGTAGGCAGGGTGGCTGAAAGGTAGGCAAGGTGGCTGATTGACCAACTGACTTACTGGCTGACTGGCTGATTTACAGGTAGGCAGGGTGGTTGACTGATTTACAGTTAGGCATGGTGACTTGTAGCTAGAAAGGGTGGCAAACAGGCTGACTGGTTTGCAGGTAGGCAGGGTTACTGGTAGCTAGAAAGGGTGGCAAACAGGCTGACTGGTTTGCAGGTAGGCAGGGTTACTGGTAGCTAGAAAGGGTGGCTAACCGACTGAATGGTTTGCAGGTTAGCAGGGTGGCTGACTGACTGACTGGTTTGCAGGTTAGCAGGGTGGCCGACTGACTGACTGGTTTGCAGGTTAGCAGGGTGGCTGACTGACTGACTGGTTTGCAGGTTAGCAGGGTGGCTGACTGACTGACTGGTTTGCAGGTAGGCAGAGGGAAGCTGACTGATTGGTTTGCAGGTTAGCAGGGTGGCTAACTGACTGACTGGTTTGCAGGTTAGCAGGGTGGCTGACTGACTGACTGGTTTGCAGGTAGGCAGAGGGAAGCTGACTGATTGGTTTGCAGGTTAGCAGGGTGGCTAACTGACTGACTAGTTTGCAGGTAGGCAGGGTGGCTGATTGGTTTAGAGGGCAACTGACTGACTGAGGCACAGGTCAGTCATCGATGTGTTGAGGATTTATCCGTTCTATCCAAAAAATCCCAACGATGGATCTCTGGGCTGAGGACTCTGCAAAGCAAAGGGTTCAAATCAGATCTTTAACCTCTCCTTTTGTGTTTAAATTAACCCTAACCCCCTTTAGAACCAAATTCACATCCCGAATGAATAGCTCTTTCAATTTATATCACACATATAATACAATTCTGTTGTATATAAAATGGTATAGATATCAAGGTCTTCTTCAAATAATAAATATATACCATCAGGTGCCACATTTACTAATCATTCACTTGCCATTATTGTTTCCTCATTAGCAAGGTAAGTAAACCCCCTGTTTTAGTTGAACTACCGCAGGAGGTTAAAAAAATGTGTCTGAGGTGCGAGTGGCATGTGAAGAATTGTTCAGAATGCACGTCATTCACCTCGAGCAAGGGTGCACAGCCATTAGCAAACTACCAAACTGGAAAAGCGTTTTAAGCCGGATGTAGCATACCTCTCGATTTAACAGAACATTTTCCCTGTTTAACAACTTTTACATTTTGTGAGTTGTTTAACAACAACTCACATTTTAGTCAAAAATAACTCAGCAACACTGTGAGATGCAAACGGAAAAGGTTTCAGCAGAAAAATCACTGGGGGTTACTTTCCTTTTAAAGGAAAACTTCCGGATTTTTCAACCTGGACCCTATATTCAGATTATTCTGATTAAGCGACTAATACCGTTGAGAATTTTTATAATTGGTCCAGTATTGAGAACGCTTAAGTCGTTATCCGCGAAAAGGGATTGCAATGTAATCCTTTGGGGCAGCCCCTCCCCGTCAAAGTCAATCCCCGTCAGTCCTCTAAAAGTGCTTGTTTTACAGGCTCATATTATACTCTGACATTTTGGAAAGGTACAGAGAAATAAAACTTGTTTCTTTACCTTTTGCTCGAGCGCAGTCTGTTTGTTATTGTGTCAAACAAAGTCTCGCCCAATGAGAAGTCTCGCGAGAGTTGAATTGTTGGGGGGCGAGGAAGAGAATGGTGGAAACGTGAGTTAGAGCTGGAGAGAGTTGGTTGTGTTGGACTACAGAAAGCATAGCTTAGTGTTATCTCAAAGATTTGGGTGAAGGAGAGTTGAGATATCAGAGCGAGACTTCTTGTTGAGCAAGACTTGGTTGAACACAATAAGAAGCAGACCGGAGCAGCAAGAAAAAAAGTTGTATTTCTCTGTAGGGATCTGTTCCATAATGATAGAATATAATCTGAGCCTGTCAGTGGCAAAAACAAGCACTTTTAAAGGATGTAGATTGACAGGCTTAGTTGCCCTAAAGGATAACATTGAAGCCGTTTTTCGCAGATTACAACTGCAGCGTTCTCGTTCGATACCGGACCAATTTCAACAATTGTTGTCCGCATTAGTCCCTTAGACCCAAAATGATCGGAAAATAGGGACCAGGTTGAAAAACCCTGAAGTTTTCCTTTAACGACTGCAAATATTCATTAATTGACCCCACCTGTGCGAATATGTTATTTGCAGTATGTAACCAGAGGTATTACACAATACAATTTAAACTGTTTGTGTGAATATATTTAACAAGAGAAATGTGTTATTTATCGAACGTTAAACTCAGAGGGGGTCGGCACTACCTTCAGTGAGCTGTGCAGCACGCGGAGCCGGTGGAGTTTCTCGCTCAGCAGGGGGTCGTTGGTGCGCCGCACGAAGGAGCGCTTGTACTCCAGGCGCGCGCCGGGCCTGGGGTCCCCACCGGGGGACAGACTGGCCCGCTCCAGAGCCCGGTACAGGTCCCCCAGAGAGTCGGCCTGCAGCCTGCGCTCCCGCTCCCCGTCTAGCCAGACACACCGGACATTTTGTAGGAAAAATAAATCAAAACAAACGTCATTGTTGTCATTGTTGGTTTTTGCTAATTAAAACACAGTTTTCGTTTTTGCTTAAATTTCTTTTTATCATTACATTTTTCTTATTCAAAAAAATTAATGGCTAAAATAACTGTTTGTAAAATGACAATCAATATCATTATTAAATATACTATAATTGTCTGCTCAGGTTTTCCAGTGGCATTGCAGATAACGATAGCAATGCCAAGTGGTTGTCTGCATGTCATTTACATAGAGTTGCTAGTTAACTTGGAGTCCCAGCTAGGCACATCTAGAACCACAGTCTGTGACGGTACAAAGTAAAGTCCTGAAAGGAGTGTTAATAAATACTGCCCTCTAGCGGAACTAATCTTGCAATGCGCTAAGACATTTTTTATGGTCAATGGTAGGGCTGGGAAATCAATTTAATATGAATGCTTATTGCAATCATAAATCAACAACAAATAAAAAATTGCAATACACAATTTTTTATCGTGTCAATTATAGATGGTATGTTTTTCAGGTCTGGAGCATAGAGGTAGAGTTATATGTTTCTATTTCAGTACAACCTAATTTACTTTAATGCAAAAGCATCTGTACACGACATCTGTCTGACCAACATATAACTATCGATTCATAAATCATACATCTGAATTAGTGTTGATCATGTTTGATTCCCAGTGATAATAATGAGGAGGAGTTCTGTATCCTGAAGCCCTTGGGCCAGGCATCCCTTGCACTAAGAATCTGTTCATTTACATTTGTGACACACAGTAAGAGACAATGCTTTGGGTCTGTCCTGGGAATCATGCCACACTGGCACACTTGTATTTGTGTTCCATTCTGCTTTGAACAAGGAGCGGCAGGGCAAGTGAATGGCGTCGCAGCAGGCCAATGGGGAAAGGGAGGTAAGAGAAAAAGGCCCGCCTCCCTGGGGCTCGATGCTTTGACTTCATTCAAAGCTAATGTGTACTGAAAGGGCTCCTGCTCGCTTCACCGTCCAATCACAGAGCCCAGGGGCACGGTGACATCGGGTACGGACGAGAAAGAGCACACGAGGAGAGAGAGGGGGGAAGGAGAGAGAAACGGAGAGAGAACCAGACAGAGAGAGAGAGGGGGTGAGTTACAAAGGGACAAAAAGAGGGGGATGAGAAAGCGAGAAAGAAAAGGAAAAAGAAAGAAAGAGAAGCGAGAGCGAGAGCGAGAGAGAGCGGGAGAGAGAGCCGGGGGGGAAGGGGGGTTAGGGAGAGCAAGAGAGACATGGATAGAGAGAATCAGCGAGAGATCGATGGATAGAGAAAGAGACCCATTTATAGAGGGAGACAGATTGAGTGAGTTTGAAATGGGTGGGTAGAGAAAGAGATGATCGGAAAAAACATGGCAAGAGATGGGAGGCTAGCGAAAGAGAGAAAGAGATAGAGAGCGAGATATGTAGCAAGGAAGAGAAATGGTTAGCAGGCAAAAGAGAAAGAGCTGCTGTGCTGCCCTGCTAAAGTGCTGCGAATCAGGACACTGGGACTCTACCTCTCTATGCAGGCCCTTGTGAAGGCCCCACGGAGGGGCCCGGGGGCTGCTCCAGTGTAGCCAGGCAGAGACGTGACGGTCACCACTCAACCACGCACCCTGCCGGCTAGCCACAAAGACCCTAAACATGCTGATAGCTCACCTAAACGTGGACCACTAAGTGTGTGTGCTGAATGCACAATGGCACGCACTTTGATCGGTTGTAGTAGTTATGGTGTAAAACACATTCACAATTACAGGCAGACGCTTGTGCTTGTTAAATCAAAAAGCAGGACGATTGCGATTTCAAATTCATATCAAAATCGTGACAAACCCCAAAAATCGAATGAAATGGCCAACCCAGTTTTCTCAATACATGCGACCATTTCCTCGACTTTGATCGTGATCTTGAGTCATAAGAGCGTAAGTGTCCCTGTGTTTTTTATGGAGTATAAACCCGTCAAGTGTGTGTGCTGTGTAGCATGCTACCGACCTCCATGGGCTGGGCGGTCCATCCTGTAGCGCTGCGGCTCCCCCTGCTCCGCCATGCTGCCGGCGGCCGCCAGTATGGCGTGGAGCCCGCTGTCCCGGGGCAGGGTGAAGCTGCGATGCTTTCCGCCACCGCCCCCCTCCCCGTCCAGGGAGGGCCTTGGGGGGAGACGAGCAGGGACGTAACCCTCCAGCATCAAGGCGCTGCGCTGGGACGGCAGTGTGGACTGCCGGTCCTGCCAGGAGTGACGGAGGTCACCCGGGGAAATGCCACCACAACCCCCACCGTTGTTGTTGCTGAGGCTGCCTTCCTGGTAGTCCTGGTTGGAGGCGGGGTGGTAGTCCTGGGTGGAGGAGGGGAGATATTCCTGGGTGGAGGAGGGGAGGTAGTCCTGGGTGGAGGCGGGGTGGTAGTCCTGGGTAGAGTTGGGGAGGTAGTCTTGGGTGGAGGCGGGGTGGTAGTCCTGGGTAGAGTTGGGGAGGTAGTCCTGGGTGGAGGCGGGGAGGTAGTCCTCGTGGGAGGAGCGGGACTGGAAGGTGTCGGAGGAGGAGCGATGGCTGTGTTTGGCTTCCATGTAAGGACTCGCCTACGTCCAGGCCGACGGTTGGTAGAGATTTGTTTTTAAAACAAACAGAGGAATCAGCATGTACATATGATACATTAAGCATACTTTATATGCAATCAATCAAACACACACACACAATCAAACACATAGAGTGGCTCACACACACACACACACACACACACACACACACACACACACACACACACACACACACACACACACACACACACACTGACCGAGGAGGGTCTGGGGTAGGTGTCGTAGGGTGGAGGTGGGCTGTCCTGTTTAGGCACTGAGGTCAGCTCTGTGTCTTCATGGTCACTCTCACTCCAGTAGTCTGACAACAGGGAAACATTGTTATTAACACAGCCCAGAGACATACATGGCTAGTATGAGATACATCTCTCGGGTTTTTATGCTCATGACTATTAAGTAATTTAGGAGACGCTTTTATGCAAAGTAAACTGCAGAGATACCCATCATTAATAAGCAGGTATGGGTTAGGGGTTGAGGTTCAACCCCAGATCCTTTGGTCTGGGAGTCAAACAACCTTTGACTTGTGGGCATAATCACCCAATTTCCCATACAGCTATGTTTTCTCTTGTTGACTTACAGACCAATCAACCTACTTCTTCACACTAATAAAACCTGTGTCCAAGTGTTAAGAGTTGATTTTGTTAAATCGCCAGACGTGAAGATGATGCATACTTGACCCTGTTGTCGTGTGGCATTTTGTTTTTGTCCATACTGAAGCTGTACCTTCACTAGCGGAGAAGAATCTGTAAACAACTTTGCAGCAAAATAAACGCCTACTCGTACAGGCGATGTGTCCACAGAATCTCTCAACACATCTCAGGTCGATTTAAAACGGTGCTTTAGGTAGGCGGTGGGAAAAGTGAAAGTTAAATCATATTACTGAGGACCGACAACCAATGAATGCAGTCCTATATTCTGTCAGTGTAACTGCATCTTGCACTATAACTGTGTGTGTATGCGTGGCCTCACCTTGGTCCTGTGGGACCCTCTCCTGCTGGGGGGCGAAGCCAGCGGCGGCCATTGACAGACGGCTCAGCCACCTGAGGACCGACAGAACCACAACACGACAATCACAGCCCTGACGATGAGCGACAGACTGATGCCTCACTTCCACGCCATCACATCAACACAAACGCCTCTCCGTCACAAAAACTTTACATCAATCTTGCACACACAGACAGAGACACAGTCACAGAGACACAGACACACACCAAACCTACCGGACCATGTCATCAACGTTTTCTGCAGCAAAGTAGAAGCTCTTGATGCGGGGATGGCAGGCCTTGAAGGCACTGGAGGTGGATGTGCAGCATGGGGCGTAATGGAGATGAGCAACACATTAAGTAAGATTGCATCAGGAGGATAGGGGGATGTGTGTTGATCTTGTAATTCTAATCCATATGAGATTCTAGTTCCATGTCGTTATCTCAAATTACAATGGATTCCACAAGCTGAAAAATGATAAGGAGATTCTACTTTCATTTCTCTAACTCAAATTAGAAAGAATTTCCAAAAACTTTAAAAAAAAAGTTAACTTGCTATTCACTTAAAAAAGTAGGGTGCTATTCCTAGAAATGTTTAGAAAATGTATCTCATTTTTAATTGGAAATTGGTATGAATAACTAGACTGTGAATACAAAGCAGAACGGAGGAAGGCAATGGGACTAAAATGAATATAAAAGCAATTATGTTTAGAATGTATAATTGCCTAGCTGACAGCTACAGCACAAATTGCTGTGATTATCACAATATTGTCAAAGATACACGCAACACAATCCAAGTCACAAAAGTAACTAGACATGTCGCCGCATGTGCATTTTCTAAAGAAAATGCGTGTGGTTGCGCCAACTCGTCGTGTGCGCAATATTCCGCGAGCATGCTGACATGCTAATGCCAGTGAGGCTAATGAGCGAGCACGCCGAGTTTCAAGTCCCCTGGCCGCTTTGAAGCGGACTTGCGATTGATTAAACAATGGGGCTGATCGTTTGTGTTTGATTGCGAGTTATGGCGCCCCCTGTCGCCAAAGAGGTCCTTTACTTTTTGGAGGCCTGCTTAAGCCCGGTTTCGATACGTGTACCAACTTTGACAACCCTGAGTTGTCCGCCTTCTGAATGGTTGAAGTCAGCGTTTTTTCCTCATTGACTTCCATTATTAAAAATTGCTCGCTGATCACCTGCAACAGTGGTAATTTGAAATTGACCCTGTGACGCCATTTTGTTAGCTATCAAAACAAAACTTTCCAAATTACCTACCTAATTATCCTTGATGGGCACATAGAGAGAATTTTAGGCCTCTGGGGTTCTCTGAAGCGGACTTGGGATTTGTTGAACAATGGTGGCTAATTTGCATATTCACATTTTGTCGTAAATCGACCATAACTAAGCCATTTTTAATTGAATCAAAACGAAAAAAATACCATAAGTTCCAGGAGTGTGTTCCAAATTGTGGGTCATTTGGGCCTACAGGTCGGGCTTTACGATTTTTTCAAGGTTTTCCAAAACTTTCAAGGTACAGAAAAAACTTTCCAGGCAGACATTGTGGGTCCTTTGGGCAAAACGATTCAGCATTTTTATAAGGCCCAGATACCAAGTTTCAGAATTTTTCATGAAACAGGGTGCGGTTCACGGCCGTATAGGTTTGACCACGAGTTATAGCGCCCCCTGTGGTCATAGCGGGACAAAACCTTTTGGAGACCTCCGTACTTTCGGTCTACATATGCTAATTTAATTAGACATTTTTCAGGTATTCAGGTTTGGAGTGGTTGATTTTAGCGTTTTTGCCCCATTCACTTTCCATATTAAATATTAATATTATAAATATTAATAATAAAAAAGGTTGCATTGTTTGTACTCTAAAAGTAGACGCACACTGCATTGATATATGCCCGACTTGTTGGTAGTGGTTTGGTGCAAATACCTTCAAAACCATTAGAGGAGATAATTACCAAAAATCGGCGGAAGAAAATTAAGAAAAAAAATAAGGCACAAGATTACAATAGTGTGGCTTGTTTTGCAACCACATTAATAACAGTCTGCACCATTTAATGATTAGCTTTCAATTTCTTGTTATGTCAGTGCACTTGTAAATTGTAAATGTCTTTCATTGAAATCTTAAATATAGTTATACATTTATAAAGCTACATATTTGGTAACTATGGCTGTACAAGTGTGTGTGCTGATATTCTACATTAATAGCACTAATTGCAGTTGTATTATAATGCCAAAGCTGCTAGCGAGAACCTTATGCTAGCTGGTTCTGAGAGAGCTATTATGTGTAATGTGTAACACTCACAACTTCTTTCTGCATTCTGTGGCGCGGTCGATCTTAAACTCGGGGAGACTCACAAAGCCTTCCGCCTTCTCGTCCTGTGACACAAAAAAATGACAAACACTGATAAACTACTAAACTAATTTAAACCTATTCTAGTCTGCTTTTGCTCGTTCTATTCTGGACACCCGGTGGCCCAGTTAGCACATACTCACCTCCTCGTTCCGGTACCAGTACAGGCAGCTGCCCTTCAGAATGAACCAGTACTTCTTCCACCTCTGGGAGAAGTAGGTTTTGGCATCCTTCTTTTTCCACAGCCAGCCCTCGCAGTCGCCCTGACCCAGGTCCTTGCAGGAGATGCGTCTCTTACTGATCAAGGACATGGGGTTTTCGGGTACAGAGAGCACTGGGAAGGAGGTCAGAACATCAGAATGAAGTGGTATTACCACCACTTCATTAAAAGCCTAACCACTACCTCTAGCCGGGATTGGGAGTCATGTCTTATAGACATTTCAAAAGTATATATCATTGAGAAATATATTTAAAAAAAACTATATTTTTTCATAACTGCTTGTAGATAGTTAAGGCTCCAATGCTGAATTACTGTTTATAATTATCTATATTGTTTTATATATACAGTATACATGTATACAGTATTAACTTGTATACTGTCTGCATCATTTACACCTGCCTTCTTGTGGTAACAACATCAAAGTGTCTCACCTGTGCTCTTCTTCTTGGACCTTGAGCGGATTGAGGAGCGCTCAAACACCTGTGAAGTGGGAGGAGCCAGATATAATGAGGTCCGATTGGGTTCGGTGGATTTCTTGTGTAAACACACTTTTTAATACGTTTTACTACATCAACGGGGACGTTTGAGTGTTGTGAGGACCTTGTAGAGGGAGGCGGAGTCAGAGCTGGACGTGGACAGGGATACATCCATCTGGAGGGCGGGGACAAGCGTGTAGTGGGCGGGGCTTGCTGCCTTGTCACTCTTGCGCCGGCTGTGGCCCAGGCTGCGTGCAGACATGTAGTCCTCCGGGCCGGCGCTGCGGTCCTCACTAGCATAGCGCAGCAGAGAGTTCTCTACACATACACAAATACACACACACACACAAAGAACACATACACACACCTTAGTTTCCTTCGTCTTCTTTCTATTAGGCTATCTTTACATTGACATCACTTAACATCTTTCCCATCGTGATGTAATATGGGCAACCATACACCATAAGTTAATGCAACATTTTCGTTTTTATCTCTGTTTTTCTTCTTTTTATGCGCAATGGTAGGCTGCTGTCAGATGGTCTTTCAAATATAATATTTTCAGATTCTGCCTCCTGCAGTTAAATGTTTCCCCTTTATTCATTTCTTGTAAAGGAAATAAACCGTCCCTGAAGGCAAAACATACATCAATCAGTAGCAGAAACAGAGCATGTTTGGTGTCATAGCACTCGCTAAAAACACAAACACACACACACAAACACAGACACACACACACAGACACACACACACACACAACGCAGACTGTAGCAGCAACAGACAAAAAGTGGGGAGAAAAATAGACAGTAACCAAGGCAACGGCATACCTTCAGCATCAGCAACAGAAGGTGACAGAGGGAAGTGGGAGAGATGAGGAAGGAGAAATTAGGAGGAGGAGGAGGAGGAGAGAGAAAAGAAAGAGAGAACATCAAGAGTGGGATAGAAGTGAAGAGGAGGAGGATGACGAAGAGCTGGAGGAGGAGGCGGAGGAGGAGTGGAGATCGTGGGGAGGCGATCGATTCCCATGCGTGATAGCAACGGACAACAGGGAAAAGGTGGACATCCAGCATGTGATCAGCCCCAACAGGCTGCCTCAGCCCTGCGTGTTCCCTGGCCGCAAGCTTTGAGTGAGGGGTGGAGGTGAAAACACACCCCCCCCGGCCACATCCAGAGACATCCACCCACTTCCCATCAGCTCCTATTTTCTGCTCCTCTCTCTCTCCGTCTCTCTGCCTCTCCTTCTCCCACTCACCTCTCCTGCTCTCTCTGTTGAGCTTCAGTGGCTCGTCACAGTCTCCCACCCAGTTGTATTCCAGGGGCATTGAGATGGGCCTGAGTCTGCCTGCAGCACACAGCGTACACAGGCTCGGTACGGGATAGCACACCGAGCCCAAAGTCTCACACACACGCGCATGCGCGTGCACGCACACGCACACTCACACACACCTGCGCGCGTGTGCACGCACACTCACACACACCTGCGCGCGTGTGCACGCACACTCACACACGCCTGCACGCGCACACACACACGCCTGCACGCGCGCACACACACGCATGCGTGCACGCGCACACACACAGGCACAAACTAACACGGAATTGATGAAAGCTGCTTTTAACATTATCTTACAGAATCATAACATATCAGCACAACCACCATTACAGAAAAGCAATGAAGAGTGCTAACTAAGTCTAGGAGATGCTGAGTTGGCTCGTGTGTGTGTGTGTGTGTGTGTGTGTGTGTGTGTGTGTGTGTGTGTGTGTGTGTGTGTGTGTGTGTGTGTGTG
>JAOPJO010000139.1:3413294-3424082 GCA_027123675.1 Molva macrophthalma | reverse complement strand
CCCCCCCCCCCCCCCCCCCCCCCCCCCCCCCCCCCCCCCCCCCCCCCCCCCCCCCCCCCCCCCCCCCCACGCGGTAGTCCACATTGATTGAATCATTCCGAATCCCAGTTGTGGCAAGTGTAAAGTTCATTTACATCTGTGCAAACAAACAGTGAGCATTTAATTAACCAAGGTATTTCCATACAAATTCATTTGTTTATATTGGTGATGTTTTTTAAAACTTGGTTCAGGGACAGCTGTAACAGGGCGTAACAACCGTCCCCGGTCTCCCCATAAATTGTCTCATACGCTTTGTAGCGTTGTCCTTACACAAAAGACACGGTTCGATATATTTGTACACCGTGTGACATTTATTAACAAATTCATGAAAACAAAGGATGACAACTGAATAGACAAATAAGGGTATATGTCAATCCATCATCTGTCCAATTCTTCTTGAATACGGTATTCTACTGTGCCGACCGAAGGGCGAGCCACAAACGGAACTGCGTCCCTTTCAAGAATTGGCAATGATCATTTAAGACCACAGGAAGTAGCGTTAGGGCCACTCCACGCCAAACCCTAAAAAAATGGAACAGTGAACAGAACGCAGTGCAAAATATTAAAAAAAATAATAAGACTGGCACTCTGCATAATGTCTGACTCCATCAAAGGGCAATTTTTTAAAATGTCTTCCTCAAATCCAATAATTAATCAGCAAGAACTACATAGGGGATATGGCAATGGTGACACAAAAAGTAAAAGGCTGAATGACAACATTATAGGAAAGAAGAGAGGGGGAGGGTCAGCTCCACATAAGGAGACCCCAACCGTATCATTTTCATTAGTGTAATGTTTTCCTCATCCTCTTAAATTCATATGGAAATTCTAATTTGATTGTGAAGAAAACAAACGTCAAAAAGGAGACAGCAGAGAGAACAAGGCCTACCTGCTACTACACAAATGATATTTGATCACAAAAGGGGAGAGGACACATTGTAACCCCACTATAAATTAAATTAAATATTGTATCCAAGTATGAGATACGCGATATTCACAATACCATCAGAAAATGTTTGGAAGTTGAATTTCACTTTTGGTGATTAATACAGTTAGGCATAGTTCAGTAAAAGGGGAGAAGTAAACCTATATCCAGTAAGAGCCATTTAGTATTTATTGTGGAAACCCAATGCATTAACAGTACTTAAGACATACGTTCGGTGTGGGAAAAGCACCTCTCCATTTAAAACAAGCGGTCCTGCAAATCCTCAGAAACCAATTATCATTCAAGTGTATTGATGTGCGATGTGTTCAGAAAATATTTCCAATAATCTGAGACAGACATCCAAATTCATGTTTCTAGTAAAATTCAAATAAACTGTAAATACAGATATGTTGTGCCTATAGATACATACAAAAAGGTACATATCTAGACACATTGAAAATCTTGTTTGAGTTCTAGTTCGGCTGCCAGGTCCAGCAAGCCAGTGCATCTTCCTCTTTGTCTCAACAGGTGTGTCCATCTTGCCACCCAAAAAATAATAAAAATAAAAATCATTCAAGGCCAAGGATATAGTTGATTCCTTGGACAAGTCCTATAATAACCGGTTGCCAGGCGACAAGGTACCGAAGCCAGTCCAGAAGCTGTCCATACATCACGTGCGGTCTCTCCCAGCTTAGAAGTGGGTTAAGGAGTAAAACAACTTGAATTCAGATACAGGTCACTAAAAAGCAGGTAGGGGTTAAAGGATTTGATCGGTTTGTTAAGATCCCACGTCAATTCTTGACATTGTCTATGTTGAGACATAATCAGCCATTGTTTTTGTTCAACTGACCCGCTATAGCAGTGTAGGCACGTTTAAGAATTGGGCAGTTGCCGAGCCTATTGTCAATCTATTATATTCAATTTATCTATAAATAAATATCTGATAAATATAAATATTGTTTTTAGGACAGTGCCCACAAACAAACAAATCCACATTTCGATTCTGTGTTACACGCCTCTATGCATGCTCACAGACTTAGAGACTCAAGCCTGGAGTTAGAATTCTGAGCAAAGATAATGATTGCATTTTAGGCAGTGTGATAATTCTCAACTCTGAGAGCATAGCAACATTTCAATAAGTGGTAAGTGTAAGAGGAGGTTTTTAACTGATTGGAACACATTCTCCTCTGAATCTAAATTCAGTGCTTTGTTCCCGGTTATATTAATCTACATAGAACGAGACAGTCAACTGAACACAAATATAACTTATTTTTGTTTTTAAAGATTTGTTTTTGCATTTTTAATGCTTTATTACAGAGTTAGACAGATAGGAAGGTATGGGAGATAGGGCGAGACATGCAGTAAAGGACCACGGGCAGGAATCGAACCCGGGTCGCTGCGGTAAGGACTGAGCCTTAATGGTACGCGCTCTACACGGTGAGCTACCGGGGCGCCCCGCACAAATATAACTTTTTCCCCGCTGAGGCAATCCATTGCAACCGGTGGTTCGAAGCAATACAAAATCCACAGTTCGACCCAAAATTCACCTTAGTGCTCATGACCAGGGACATTTAACAACCAAGAATTCTAACCACTCGCCTCTTAGTCTCCCTGACTATGCGCAGCGGCGTGTAAACACAGAAGAGCAATTTGTGAATTGGTTCGTTTGGGGGCACTATTGGAAAAAGCGATGGAGCCAGGGCAGTTCGTATGCGCTTACTTGGGTTGGACAAAACATAGATAAAGCTGTAGAAGCTGCTTACAAATGTCTGGAATATAATAGATCGCAATAGGCTCACCAACTGCCCAATTTCGGAACACGCCTACACCGCTAGTTGAATAGTCATGTCTGATTTACATCAGAGGCAATAATATACCTGGGGCCGGACCTGTACAAGGCTTACTTTGGACAATAGGGATTGAACCTAGTACCTCTCAGGTTCAGAGCCAAACACACTGCACTATCTTGCCATTCCCCCCAAACTGTAATAAGAAACGGGAAATATGATAACATGTTGACATTGTTGATACTGTGCGGCTGCAGACAATAGGTTGAGACGTCATTGAGTTTATTCATGTACGATGAGCATTTGGACACATTGGCTGACATGGGAACCTAAGACACCACAATAAGTTTGAGCCACAAAAAGGAAGAGGAACTTACCCTATACAACCTGTGAAACTCACCTCAGCCTGACCAGCTGCCTGACATTTACAAACCAAAACTAGATCAACTAGTCACATGCAACTAACAAAGAAACCGAAGAAAAGCCATATCTGGGCATGTCTCTGTCCAGTCTAAACTTGCTTTAACTTGCATTTAACCTGACATCTATGTTGTTGGGAAAAAATGTGTTAGCTGATATAGTGCTTTGAATAAATATAAATAAATCTCGACCTGCAAGTGACTTAAAAGCTGAGCACATTATACGGATCATTAATTTTTAATTATGCAAGCACATTCATCACGTTCAGTGATTATTAATAGACATGCAAGGTGTTGAATCCGGCAGGTGTGGTAATAGCGAGGGTGAAGACGAGCCTCAAATGTGTCCCAGCAATGTCTTGATGCAGGATTGACAATATGATATTTTTAAATGGATTGTGAAGATGAAGGGCTATGTGTGAATAGCTACTGAACAAAGGATACGGGTTGCTGAACATCCTCTTCAGGTCCACCTTCTCTTTACAGTACGGGCAAGTCTGCTTCTTTCCCACAATGCACCAGCCTCTTATGCAGAACTCATGGAATCTGGAGAGTAAATTAAGGTTGACTTCCTGCCGGAAAAAGGTCAATTTAAGAAAACAATCATGATTCTACTTCAGGTGGGGTCAGCCAGCTAATGATAAGATAAAAAATTTATTATTTTGTTGAAAAAAAACAAACAAGTGTATCCCATTACATAACCATTGATACGGTGGGATAATTAACATTTACACAGTAATTCTACATAAACACACAAACTTCTCTAACCTGCCTGGTGCTAACTTACAGGAAGCTAGTATGAAATAGCCGAAAGGAAGTCAGGTGAGTGGCTCCCGTAAAACACAGACACTGATATTCTGAAGAATTTCAAATAATTAGCGGGAAATTCCCTCATGTACAATGAACCTTAAACTCAACACAGAGCGAATTGGTCTGTTTTGATTGAAGGATACACATGGTTGCAGGACAATCTGTACGTGTTCTCAATGATGCCCTCCTCGCTGACGTCTACCAGGATTTGCTGACCGCACACGGCGCAGATGTTGTCCGAGAGGTGCTTGGTTGGCATCCCCGATGCACTGTAATACTAGAAGGTGGAAACAACATGGGGCAGTGGTTAACTGTGGGTTATTATGAACCATTTTTTGGCCATTACACTGAACTGATATGAAAACTGTGGTACTGTGTTGGTGCCGAAAAGCATTGCCTGCTAAAATTGGTGAAGGCGTCGAGGGACGGGGAGGTTTAATAATCAATGATGACTAAGATGGGTTGGGTTCCTAATAACAGGCTTTAAGGTCAGTAACCTTACTGTTTACGACAAGTCTACCATACAACATGCGTTGTTATGTAGTATGAAAAAAGGATACGAAACGTAACATAGAAACCAGTTGATCAAGTAGTCAATGGGATATTCCTGATCCGTCAACACATGTGTGTCTAATTATAAAGATGTCACCTGATTCTTCAGGCGCTCGGCCTCACTTCCTGTAATGTGTACAGGCGTCCACCGGTTGGCACAATCTAATTATCTATATCCAAAAATAATATATTCTCAAAAATAGAAAATTGTCTCCAACAAGTAGTTGTAACATAAGTTTTGTAGTCTTCTCACCCCAACTGTTGAAGCCATGAAGTCTGCACACATTTCAGCAAAGTCTCTTCCCAAAACTCCATAGTACAGCCCGTAGAAGAGCAGTGACACGCCAAAGTCCATTGCATCTTCTGGCTTTATTCTGAACAAAAAACATATTCAATTAGAGATCAATATAACCACTGCTTTGCTTTTGGAAGCAATCCCTCAGAGTGGAATATTTCAGAAATGCTGGGTGTAAATACAATTTTGTGAATACAGTGACATGGCAGAAATCCACCTTGGGAATTGTTCAATTTAGACCTTTGATCTGTAAGTGATACTTTGCAACATTGCTTAGTCAAGTGACTGACGATATTTATTTTATTTTCTTTCTTATCATGTTTTCAGGTCAAACATCTGGATAATTAGTCATTTAATTAAATGATTGTGCCTTATCTGCATCCGATACGTTATGCCAATACTGTGTTGCTGCATACCTGCGGAGCAGAGTACACACCGGTTTAGATATTGGCTTATGACAGGAATACCTGATCTTGTAGATCTGATCTTTAAGAAATAAGATTGGTCTTTAATGGGCATGAATTGCTTTGTCCGTTTATTGTAACTGCGATGCTCCACTAGGGGGTGACATTGGCACAATATATATCTACAGAAATGTACTGATGGCCAAGGTAATGTTTCTCTTGTCTCCTATGTGGTGCTAACACCACAGGCTTCTATAGTTACAGAGTGACAGATCCCTCTGGGGGGTCACATGGAAGAAAATAAAACTGTAAATCTTTACGGTTTCTAAAACCTACCGACAAATTACTAAACCATACCGACGGATTACTAAACCGTACCCACGGATTACCAACCTGTACCTACACATTATTAAACCATACCTAGGGATTACCAAACCGTACCTAGGGATTACCAAACCGTACCTAGGGATTACCGAACCGTACCTAGGGATTACTCAATCGAAGCCACGTATTACCAAACCGTACCTACAGATTACCAAACCATGTACCATTGTATCGTGCACACAGGTTTCATCCAATGAAAAACAGGTTGGTTTTCGAGATAAACACACGATAAATGCATCATTACACAATTTACGCCATGAAACGTTCAATACACAACCATATGATTAAATTAATCAATTCAATGTGGATTTAGAGCGGATTGGGCTTTCTACCTTGGGTGGAATAATCATAATGGAAACCAGTGTGAACAGTACGCAAATTCGAAATGTGGTTAAATAATCTGGGAACGATTTAGTAATCCAAGATCAATCTAGTAATCTGTGAGTACGGTTAGGTAATAATCTGTGCGCAGTTTAGAAATCCATGAGCATGGTTTTGTAATCCTTGAGTATACTAGTTTATAAACAGTGCGCAAGGATTTCTAAATTGAGGGTTCAGATTAACGCATCACTTTTTTTTTCTACCATGTGACCCCAGGGTGGCTCTGCAACGGTTTATATGAATAAATACATTCATTAATTCAGAAAACCTAAAAATACATAAAGCCAACATTAAAGAGTCCTCTCTCACACCAAGCATAAAAATAATAAACTCATGCTTTAAAGGTTAAACTAAAGTTTAGATTCAATAATTACCATATTTCACCTGAAATATCAGACATTTGATAAAAGGTATGTCGTAACATGTAGTTAGCAATGCACCTAAAATCATGAATGAAAAAAGGGGGGGGTCAGGGTGACGTTACATACCTGAAAATCAAGTTTATACCAAAAAGGGTAAACATGACGACGGTGTACCCAACTATTCCTGTAGCATAGCTGATCTTATAGAGCAGCAGGAACCACTTATAGACCAACCTGGTGAACAAAGAAACAGCCAATACTTAAAACATCATAACAATGCGTTTCTTAGGACAAGGCATGGGTAGGATTGAATCCATATCTACATGTAACATCGGGGTTGCTGGTGTGTGGGGTGTCCGCGGGTAGGTACCTGGGCGTCGTACAGTCAAGGGGCTTGCGAGTGGCACGGCACGAGACGTACGCCGTGACCACGGAGAATATGAACCACGTGGTGAGAAATCTCCACCAGTGGAGCTTGGTGGTGAAGTAGAGCGGCACCACCCACATCTGGAACAGCGTCACCAGCTATGATACCGCAGAGAAGGTCAGTGTTAGAAGAGACAATGGTGATTTTCTACAGATTGTTAAATCGAATGGTGCAGCTAAGTGAATAGCTAAATGGTGTAGCTACCCTTTATACCTCCATCTCAGGAATAATCGCACGCGTGTGTGTGTCCTTACGTTGTATGACTTTGAGTGCCTCTGTTTCCATTGGACAAGCACTAGTTGTGCGACGACGAGGGTGACGATCAGAATGAGCACCATCTCTGCGTGCATGGCCTCATGGCCCTTGTGTTTGGCATGCATTCTTGCATGCTCCACCCTGCAAAAAGACCCACACACACATACCGTCAGTTAACAGTCACCAGGAACATCAACACCACAGCCATCTTGACCAACAAGCTAAGTAGAGTCACCCTCACTGTTAATTACCTGGAATGACTCAAAGTCAATAAAGTCTACTTGGGTGGCAGCTACCTGCTGGCCTTTTCTCATTCGTTTTTCTTCTAAGAGGCGTTGTGAATGGTGAAACACGAATTTAACTGTCAAAGAGTAAGCAAATAACTTTTGTTCCCTGTTGTGACCTAATCTAACCCTCCAACTGATTTGTCCATTGAGTGACAGGTGACAGGCACAATAACTACCGATAAAACCATGCCCAATGCTTTCTAGACAATATCAGTTCAAGTTTCTTTAGTTAAGCACCTTCCACTACAGCCTTTCCCTGCAATGTTCCGGAACATTTCCTGCATGGGGTCATGTGTGATTGGAAACAGGGGCTGGTATTCTGGAAAATCCTCACTGGCATTTTGCCTGCTAAAGACCTAGTAACAATTCCCTGTCACTGCCAGTGTGGCTGTGTTGTGAATGAAAGCAGTAACATTGCCGGTAAGACGCATAACCATAGAGTGGGCAACCAATCAATCAATGCTGATTTGAATCAGCGACTGTTTATCTTAACACCCCAATGCTTTTCGGGTGATTCGATAACAATATCAATACAGAAAATTTGGTTCAAAATCAAGCCCCTTCTTTTAAGAATGACTGGACTGGACAGATTCCAAAATTAGGGGGCTCCTCCCAAGCCGCTACTTTTATGGCGGCTTGCATTTATAAGCGCTTGCATTATTGCTTTACCGCTATCTGCTAGACGTTCCCCGGGCCCATCTATTTCATCATTCCGGTGCCATGTATGAAAGGGCACAAGATGGCAATGCTCCAGAATGTAGCTGCATGAGTTAATAGTGAAAATCACTAGCGGTGCCTGAAAGGTTATCCCAGTAAGTAGCCGGGAACTAGGTGAAAGAGGCTTTAGAAAGCAAATGAACGTCATCAACAGTGCTGTTGATGACGGTGACAGTGTCAAACATGCTGTTGTTTTCGCAACTATATCCAATTGCAGGCATATAAGTGAGTGTAGCCAACAGTGGATGGAAGGTTATAAGCTATGTTAACAGTACTTAAGATAAACAAGCCAAGTTCACGCTACACCATTTTAGCCAGATTTCCCAGTCACTGACGCGTTTCTGAAATCCAAGACAAGCGCCCCCTGCTCGGAGCCATATCGTAGTGCACTCCTGTATGGGATGATTGTGTAGTGTGAACTGCTCAAAGAAGCAATCCGAGAGGCTCGCCGATATGTCGCAAAGCCTCGAGAGATATCTAGCAGTATAAATATCCGGACCTGTGACATGTTGGGGAGTCCCAATGATGTAGTCTGAAAGGTGTTGCGACTGTCAATGACAACCTACAGCCAATCACAGTGCAAGACAACGAGGAGCAGGTGTTGGAGGAGTTTCCTTTGGAAGTGTGACTTAACTAGTGTTTTCGTGCAGTTTGGAGACCAGACAGACTCGTCTGGGATTCCTCCTTGTAAAACATCTTGCAATGTGTGACCCCCTGTCGCCGATCAGTCATGTAGTGTGAAACCCTCAACAACTTCAAGATACCCGATTAATGACGGACAGTCATGTAATGTGCGCAGTACAACGATCTGACGACTTTGAAAGTCTTGTAGTGACAGTGTGTAGGGCCAGCATGACCCTCACCCAGCGCAGGCATTTCTTCTACATCTGCAAGTACTACATAGTATAACTCAATGGACATGAAATGGGACATGCAAAAACAGTATTTTTCTTTTTCCTTGTAACTGGCCTAGATATAGTAAATTGTATTAAAGGAATCTAGGTGCAATAACTACTGCAATTTGATTATTTTAATATAAGCCATGCAAAACCTGTCCATGGGCTGGACAGGTGGTGCCATGGTGGCTACACTGTGCATGTCAGATGTTCCTCAGTGATCCAAGTTCTTCTCAGGGGGTTTGTGTGTTTTGGTTTGCTTTGACATTTGAAAAATTAAAAAGGGAACATTGGCAGCAGCCAAAGATTATTTTGATGGTGGATTACTGTTGCAGGTGACAGCGTTAAGGTGGACACCTGCATACACCAATTTTGAATGCTCTGTATAGCAATGACATGAATACAAACACACCCACATATTTTCATTCCAAAGAAAACACCCAATGGCTGATATACCATTTTCTGAGGGCCAGTAGTCAACACATCATGACAAAAATCAATGGAGGTTTACACTTCCATTAAGTAAGGACTTCAGAATAATGTGTCCTGTTGCCATGCTTGTATTTTTCATTGCAATACCATTTGTTGTCATTTGTTCTGTACTGCATTATTGTGCCAACCAAGGCCAAATCCCTTAATCCTGCTTTAAACCGAAGATATGAAATCAATTTCTGCAACACTAGTCATTCACAGCAATTTTAAATAAAAGCAAACATAAAAAATGTTCAATAACTTTAATCAGGCATTTCCAATTGCATGATGACAAACAGCTTATTTTACTTAACTGACCTCCACTTATCTTCTGGTGAAAGCTTGGAGAGGTCAACCTGATCAGCCGAAAACAAAGGAGAAATTATTATAGGCAGGCAAACTCAGTGTCAGCAAAACTAAAATAAGCATACCCTACTAGAAGATTTTTACTTTAAAGAATGTCGGTGGATATAACTACATATCACTACACACGACTGAGATTTCTTGCAAAATTGCTTTGAATATAAAGACTCGTTTCAAATGGTGCTTTTGTCTTAAGACATGGAGACCCATGACCTTTGAACTGCTAATTGTCACGTCACTCCAATAAATAAATAAAAATACATATGTGCGATTTGTATATAGATATATTTATGCAACAAAACTGTTTTTATTAAATGATTAATACGCTAAGGAGACCAAAATCGTTTGTAAAAGACAGCAAAGTAAATCCCCTTATTTCCTAAGGTGCTAAGCGTAACTCGATTGAGGAGCTAAGACGCCTAGCTCTAGTAGGCAACTGGCCAATCCACTTCATTAGTTGCCTCATTTTAGAAGCTGTCGGCATGTGTTGCACAAAGTATACAATTTGATGAAATAGGTTAAATGTATTGCCTAATGCACCACATGAAGACATCGTACATCTGTCACTAGAAGACAGATGGTAAAACAGTCGCTAGCTGCTAATGATAGCTCAGGCTAACCCTGTGCGGAGTGCCGGCAAGATGTACACAACTCCATTTGGCAACATCACAGATGTTAAAATCCATGGCTTTAAACTCGCCATGGAAATACATGTACCCTGTGCCACCTAACCTGATTTGGTTCATGGTGATGTCCCAATCCATGGTCGTGTTCTACACCATCAACCTCCACCTCAAACACTCCTGCCATTTTTGGGAGCGCAGCCTTTTACGTCCCGTGTTTTGGCTACTCTGGCAATATCAGGTTCCGCCTTGAGCAAACGTGTCTCTTACGTGAAAGTAGTTTTTTTTTATTTATAGATAAACGTTTACAAAAGTTAAAGAAGTTTATATTATACATAATATACATACATAATATACATAATATACAAATAATATAATAATAATATGTATA
>JAOPJO010000139.1:3375243-3391097 GCA_027123675.1 Molva macrophthalma | reverse complement strand
GTGTGTGTGTGTGTGTGTGTGTGTGTGTGTGTGTGTGTGTGTGTGTGTGTGTGTGTGTGTGTGTGCGTGCCTGTGCACGCGTGTGTGTGTGTGTGTGTGTGTGGGGGGGTGTGGTCTAGTCTAGTATCTGAGACTCCTCCTACTGCAGTCCTGTAAGAACAGTGCAGATCATGTGATCAAGACTGCGACCAAGACTGAAGGCTTCGCTTTGAGCAAGAATAGAAGTTTACGAGGACCGCTTCACAAAATGGACGGGAAACAGCCTGACTGCAGAGTTATGGAGAAGGACATGACAACACCTTACATGCAGAAATTGGACCTTTGAACTAACAACTTGGAGGCTAAAGTCAAGGAAGTTCTCTCTGTAAATGAGGATTCTCAGACCTGACCGACAGCACATGGAATTTTTTAATTCAGCAGCATCTGGACCAATTCTCTTGCTAATAAGAGGAGTTAAATAAATGGCCTGTCTGAGGCCATTGGATAACACTAAAAAAGGTACTTTGCGAAATCATTTGTTAGAAACACGGAAAGATACATGGCAAACAAAGGAGTTCCTTTACTTCCAGCCTATATTTTATTGGAGGCTAAATGAACAGCACTGTTCGGCACGCCTGATATTTACTACATTTACCGCAACACTACTGCAAAAATAAATATGTCTACCCTCGTGCAACAAAACGTCACGTGTAACCGAAGTGATTTCTTCAAGCACAATCTGTACAGTACCACTTTCAGCCTGGTATTCTTCGTCGGACTGCTCTTCAACATAGTTGCTATATACATATTTGCCTGTACGCTGAAGTTGCGCAACGAGACGACCACGTACATGATGAACCTGGTCTGCTCAGACTTGCTCTTTGTGCTCACTCTGCCCTTTCGGATATTTTACTTCATTAAAGGCGAATGGCTGTTTGGCGACATGGCGTGCAAGCTCTCCGTCTCGTTGTTCTACACCAACATGTATGGCAGTATCTTCTTCCTCACCTGCATTAGTGTGGACCGCTTCCTGGCCATCGTTTACCCCTTCCGCTCTCAGACCATTCGCACCAAAAGGAATGCAAAGGTGGCCTGTTGCGTTGTTTGGGTGATGGTCTTGTCTGGGACTCTACCCACTGGGTTCCTGATGGAGACCACGTCTCGCAAAAACATGAACTCCAACACCACGTACTGCTTTGAACAATACTCAAGGACACAGTGGAAAACAGAACTGTCCAAGGTGGTGATCTTCATGGTGACCGTGGGATTCCTGATTCCGTTCATCCTCAACGTGTTCTGCGCCGTCAGGGTGCTTCTGACCTTGAGGAAACCGCAAACCATCAGCCGTGGGGGTTCCTTCAACAAGACCAAGATCTTAAGGATGATCCTGGTCCATCTTTTCATCTTCTGCTTCTGTTTCATCCCCTACAACCTCAACCTTGTGTTCTATTCACTGGTGCGGACCAAAGCTCTGAAAGGCTGCTATGTAGAAACTGTGGTTAGGGCCATCTATCCTGTGGCCTTTTGCATAGCCGTGACAAACTGTTGCTTTGACCCTGTCATATACTACTTCACCTCAGAAACAATCCAGAACTCCATCAAGCGCAAGTCTATAGCTGTGCGTGATAAGGTCTCTCAAGCAATGATAATGGACAACCAGCATGATCGAGGAACTTTAAATTCAAGTCTCGGGACTCTGAGAGCCAAACTGTTCAACAATGAGTCTTCTGTGTGAATTGTACAAAAACATGTTCAATGTTTCTGGGGAAGCTCTTGTCTGTTTAAGAGGAGTACTGTGTTTAGATGCACACAAAAATATAGCAGAAAAAGACTGCAGTAATTGTGAGGTTTATGACCCTCTATTGTCAGTATTACATTGCACTCGCAAATAAATTGAGCTGATGAATGGAAAAACCGGAAAAGGAACTGTAAAACCTATTTTTTGCTCAAGCACAACCACAGGTGAAGACATTGTAAACCACAATGAATAAATTGGACATCATACACTAGTTAGACCCTGCATACACCGTGGGGTGTAATGCTCATTATATTAAATTACAACACAGGGTGACTCACATTTTCTGATACCTCTTTAAGGGAATGGTTTGTTAAGTGAATAAGGTGCAGATAACTGGAGTAGAGATTTTTTCATTGTCAGCCATTTTAAGCTTTTGTTATGTGTTCCGCTTTCCTGCAGTAGAGTATTATTGGCTAGTAGGATTCATTTACTGCCTAGACCGTGTCTGAATGACTCAGAGTTGGACTTCCATCAACATCATGCCAATGCAATAAGCATATGTGTCAATCTTATATCCCTCTTCAGGCTTGTATCATGTAAATTGGTCTCCTCAACTTGACAACTCAAATCAAAGCTGACATTGATATCAGCTTTTTCATGCTTGTTCTCCAAGACCAGAGTTAAATCCAAAGAAGGTCACCAATGTTTTCTTCTAAATTATTCCTTTTGATTTCTTCTATGTTTGGTAATGCTGTACTGAGGTAATATATGTGGAGTTTGTAAGAGCATAGTGATGTATACATATTTGTACTAAAACAAACAAAGAGAACCATGCATTTGACTGAAGTTCTTTCCCACACATGTTTAGAGAAGTACACCGTTATTCTGGTCGACGTAATGATGTTAAATGTATTGCTTCTTTATATTTAGGCAAAAGATGACAGATTGTGGTAGTACAGGCTGATACCATGACTCCACAGTCATGGAGTCATTACTAATATAATGTTATTTCAGGTGTGGTCTGTGAAGTATATGCCCAGGATGGCGTGCTAGAAAATCAGGTAGACCAGAGCTGCAAGTTTATTGAATGCCTCTGTAAGGCAATCGATTAACTCCAGTAAGAGGGTTGTCACACAACTTCCATCAAAAGTATTACGCCCTATTCCCGTACACATTTAGAAATTACTATCAACCATCCAAATTTGGGAATCTCATGCTGGTAAATGATGTTTACACAAAGCTTAGACCGTTAACAGTATCCAGGCACACACGACCGAAGCCTGGAAACAGAAAATGTACGGCCTCGTAAAGACAATGTTTTGCAGGAACAAGGAGTTATGCATTCCTTCTGATGCACTTTCCCTCAAGTCAAGACAGTCCCTAGCCTGCTCTTCTGGTAGAATGGATTTTCAAGCACAGGCAAGTAAGTGCGTGTCTTCCACCGTGAAAATATGTAGTTCATTGCTCAATGACAGCGGCAGTATTTTACTAGGTCTGGGAAATCACACCATATGAGGGATAAGACAGATGGATAAGACACAGATGTAGTCATGTGGAGAAAAAACAAAAAACAAGCCATGTAGACACAACCAGCTCTAGCATCAACCATGATTTATCAATAAAGGACCTTACTAGTACTAATGTACTAGTGTACTAGTAAGTTGCTCATTTAGCACTAACGAGTACTAAATGAGCACCTTACTAGATCTTTAGTCAACCGTTTATGGGAGACAAGTGCGCGCGCATGTTTTAATGAGTGAGTGACTGACTGACTGACTGACTGACTGACTGAGTGAGTGAGTGAAAGACTGTATGTGGGCGTCAGCTGATAAACGCTACCATCACCACCAGTGTATGCACTCGTACAGCATCATATCAATAACAGCTCTACCTGCGCATCAGCTGACTGGAACGGTGCCTTCAGCCAGAGCTCATCACGATGACTGAATTGTAAATCAGGTAAGTGAACGTTTATTTTATTTTCAATGAATTAAATATAACCTATCAATCCATCTCTATAGATATAGACTTAACTTAATTTATTTAATATTTATATATATGAATTTATAAATCAGATTGTTTTTTTAATAAGGAATAAATACCACTATTTCATTTTTCAATTATAGACGGAATTTGAAAAGTAAGATAAAAATATGAGATCCATCAATTCATTTGTTCATGTTTTTGTTTTTATAAAAATACATGTCTTGGATTCATCATCTTCTTTTGTTTTAGTTTTTCACTAAAGCAAACTCTATAATAGGCTCTATGCAAATTGAAATAATTATATTATTTGATTATTGGTTCTATTCCAAATTATGATTATATTAGGGGCAGTTTGTAGACCTCCATAAAATTCTGTTTAGATACTGGAAAATCGTTATCATACAAGCAGCTGTGTTTGTCTTTGAATGTTTTACAAGAATGATAAGTGGCAGTTAAATTCAGTTCACAGAATTCTCCCGATGCTCACACAGCGCATCCAATAAAACACAGCTGTCTCAACCGTATTCCAGTTTCATATTGTCCCACTGCATATTGGCTCCTCATAAAAAACGTACAGATTTTGCAATCACTTAAGGGTATACTTGTCACAATTGCCGCGGACAAAGCATATGCATCCATTTCATGTCTTGCTCACGACAGCGACCTTCATTTCCTCCAGACATGAAGAGCACACATCAATAAAGACAACAAGCCGACGCACATCAGCCATGGAGCCGTGGAATACGACAAAGAAGCCCTTTTCCGCCCTGTCCAACTGCACCCTAGACACCAGCTACCGCTTCACCTTCTACCAGGTCTCCTACGGAGCAATCTTCATCATGGGCCTGGCCACCAACGGCCTCGCCCTCCACCGCCTCTGGCACTCCCCGCGCACTCTCACCAGCACCGTCGTCTACATGGCCAGCCTCTCCGTGGCCGACATGTGTTTTGTGGCCTCCCTGCCGCTGAGGATCTACTTCTACCACCAGCGCGGACGAGCCTTCTCCACCTCCCCGGCCGACCAAGCCACGTGGTCCCCGGGCGGCGCCTTCTGCCAGCTCACCTTCACCATCAAGTACATCAGCCTGTACGGGGGTATCTTCTTCCTGGTGTGCATCGCCCTGGACCGCTACCTGGCCGTGGTGCACCCCACGCAGTCGGCCCTTCGCAGGCTGCGCTTCGCCCGGCTGCTGAGCGCGGCGATCTGGTGCCTGGTGCTGGGGCTCAGCCTGGGTCTCCCCATGCTGCGCTTCGCCGGGGTGGCGTCCCCCCTGCGCCACCCCTGCCTGCTGGACCCGTCCTCCCGCCACCAGCGCACCCTGATCCTGTCCGCCCTGGGCCTGGTGCTGGGGGCCTTCCTGCTGCCCACCGCGCTGCTGCTCTACAGCTACTGCCGCGTGCTGAGCGTGCTCGGGCGGCCGCGCCACCGCTCCCGGGCCCAGCGGCGCCACACACTCACCGTGATCTACTGGGTGCTGGCCGTGTTCCTGCTGTGCTTCGCCCCCTACCACACCAACCTGCTGATCTACACCCTCAGCCACGTGGGCCTGCTGCCCGTGTGCGGCCTGGCCCGGGCCAGCATGGCGCTGCACCCGGTGGTGCTGTCGCTGGCCAGCGCCAACTGCTGCCTCAACCCGCTCATCTACTACTTCTCCAGCAGCCTGGTGCACCGGGAGCCGGCCAGCGGGGGCAGCAGTGGCAGTCACTGAGACGCGCTACCACTAGCGGTGTTCACAGAAGCACCACAGTAGAGCTTATGCTTGGAGGAGCGGGATTTTGAAAGCGCAATGATATGTAAAGGGACAACAGCATGAGCCTTATTACTGCAAGAGATGTAAAAAGTGTTGTAGAACGTGCTTAGCTTAGCGTGAATCCAGTTTTGTCAATCAAACTGAAGGCAATTTCGTGAAATGTATTGTATTTATTTAATAATTGAATGTAATATATGTTTGAATGTTTAAACTGGACTGTTGGATAAAACAATTCAAATACAAGCAGCTTTACAGCTCGCAGGCAAACAGAGTGTGGAGGGCGTTTCATGCGCACGCTGCACATGTGAAAGCCAACACTGCTGTCATCACAACCAACTCACCTTCCTCCAGGCCAGGGTCTCCATGATGAGGTGCTCGCAGAGCTCCAGGTGCTTCACGATGTCTTTGCTCAGGCTGGGCTCGGCCTTGATGAAGCTCTCGATCACCTTGTAGAAGTCGAAGGCGGCCAGCTTGAACACGTCCAGGATCCAGGGGAAGCTGAGGTCCATCTCTGTGGGCTCACCGGTGCCACACGTGGCGTGGGTGTACCCTCCGGTCTTCACACCGGGTCCTATACCGGGAACCATTTGTTATTGTAGTGACATCGAGTTTCCTCGTCAGCGATTTGATGCGCTGATTGGACCGTAGGGCTTGCGATGCGTTTTCATTCATGCACGTCAAATACAGCGGACGATCAGTGGGGAGGACTCACCTCCGTAAGTTGCCATGACAACTTGCAATGCACAGGCCAAGAGTGAGGTGTGGAAGGTGGAGTCATTGAGAAGTTTACTGGAATGGAAATGGACATGATTTACTATGATAGTGCCCTATAAACACCATAAAAGCATAGTAACAACACATGCAACAATAGCAGTAAAAAATTAAAGAATACATTTATATATGCACAAAATGTGTGTCATCCTCTTGACTGGAGCTTTAACATACCTGAAGTTCTGCACAGACAGCCTCTTTTCCTCCTAGATGATTATGAGGGAGAATCCGTGGGAGGACATGGTTGATGATGTTGTGGATGATAGGATTAGATGGAAGCATCATATATAACCACTTTAAACAGATGATTCTAGAAACGCAACGACACTAATGATGAATCTGATACTACTACTAACTAACTAATAGGCTAAAATGTTGCCATTTCACAAAATGTAAGAGGCATCCTATAAACTTAATATTTAGTTTTATATCTAATTATTTTGAATTGACTAAAATATAAATTATTAAATCTCATCATTCATCGTTGCTTTCTTTGTTGGACTAATTCGGTTGGCACTGCATGTCATAATAACAATGAAAAAATAGAAATAATGGAAAAGGCAAATATACAAGCAAACAAACAAGCAAAAGGGCGGGCAAGCCTAAACTAAAATCACCACAACAATAAATACTTGCCGATTTGAGTATGGACTCCATGACTTTGTAATACTGCCGGACACCCAGTGTAAACCTCTGGGGAATGAGCAAAACCACAATCCAGTTCATAAAACATGATTTAGACAACATGTTCCGCCATGGGACCCCAGCGTAAACACCTGTGTGTGTACTGTCCAGGCATCCGTAGTAGTAGTGAGCGGTACCTGTCTGCCGATAACGGCCATACGTGGGCCAACGGCCTGACAGAACTTCTGGCCAAACAAGTGTCCCAGGGTCTCCACGCGCCCCAGCACCCCCTCTGTGGGGTCCACCGTGCAGTTCTACAGCGGGGGAACAAGGAGCGGGTGAGCACACCGCCTCAGTGTCTACACCTCCAGAGAGACGAAGGTGCGGTTCAGGCAGCGGAGGGGTTGGGTTTTGTGCGACGTGAAGACCTACTTTGAAATATATCACCAGGTTGGCAGATGGTTGGTCTCCGGTGGAGGTGAGGTCCAGCCTCAGCTGCTGAATGGAGCTCATGGCAGCTCTGGGAGGGAGGGAAACCACAGAGATGGAGAATCACCCACGAGCCCTTACGATGCTCGATAGTTATCACAATGTTGAGGAGGGCCCAGCATACAGCACACACTATGGGAATTAGGTAGGAAACCGAAATGGTTTTGAATTCGGGGTAATGAGAAATCACTTGTAGTTCATGTGAAATGGTTTGGCTTTGGTACGCTCGCTTGCCCTTGCTTTCAAGTCCCAATCCCATCAGAGTTGGGTTGAGCACCCGCATGGAAGACCCATGTGGAAATGTAAGCATGTCTTGTGGTGGTTTGCAGTCTACTTGGCATGTGACTGAGTGGATATGTATAGATCAAAGCCTATATACACACACACACGTACACACGCACTGATGGTCAGAGTTGTTAACTCATCCACATGATCTGTACAATGAGGTCAGAAAGGGGGCGGGGGCGGTTACCTGACTGGGGTTTGCGGTGGGATGAGCACAGCATCTTCCTCTGGCTGGTTTTTCTTCGGCGTCCTCTCCATCTGTGATCTGAAGACACGTGGATCACGTTATTCAACAATTACTTATGAGAGGAAACTTTAGAAAGAACTTGTTTGTTTTTTTTCAAACGTCCTTCAATTCTTCTTTTCCCCAAGCACATAAAGGAAGTAGGATCATTACGGGTACGATGTGGGAGCGAGGAGGGTCTCGTCCCCATCCAGAAAGAGGCGTCCATCAAACTCTCTGGTCCTGAGGTAGACCTCTTCATACTGCCTGCTCAGCTCGCTCGCCTGGGAGGAAGTGGAGAAAGGATGTTTTGTCTCAAATGATTCAATGTTCTGCACATTTTTAATGCAGTAAATAGGACATCAACATCCGGTAATATTCTCAACAGGTTACCTTATTCCCAAGAGTGAATGTCTTCTCTCGTTAAAATAACATACTCAAACATTACGCAAGTCAACAGTATATTTACAACTTGAAGTAAAATGTAAAATGTTCTAAAACAATGTATTTTTGAAGATGCATATAATTAATTCCAAGTTAAAGGGGATGCATTCATATATCAAGGGTATTGTGGTAAGCCATGTCAGGATAGACAAACCAAGAAAAATAAATCTCACTATCAATAATCTCCAATGACATTTAGGTACAATTTCTCAAACCCCTCCATTAAGGAGGGGTTTGTCTAAACCAACCATTTGAACAAACAGCTGCCTATTATTTACTACCGAATACAACGTCCACCAAAACCCAGTTTCCTGGAAACCGTTGTAATTTCACCCATCTGATATATCCTTACTCAAGATGAGTAAGTGCATTTCAAACAAACAGTGGCGCCCTGTCTCAAGCAGTTTCATACGGGCTTCTGTGTTATTCCACCTGGACATAAAACAACGGACAGGCACACCGTGTGAATAGGGGCACTCACGTCGCATATGGAAGACAAACATCTAGGTGGAGCTAAATGGACATGGACATGGGATCATATACTGCTCATAGTAATGTAAACATATAATAACATAGTATAACTTACTACTTATGCAGATTAAAAGATTAGACCATGGTCATTATTTAATTACTACTGATTGCTAATACAACTATTTTTCAAAACTCAAGTACATCTTAGGTAACCTTTGTTAAATCACGGCTTTGTTTTTGTATTTTGCTACCATTAAACGTCTGCCTATATACTGGGGAGGTTGGCCTGTGAAGCCATTTGAGAACGCAAAAGTGAGAAGGAACTATTCAGATAAAATGGATTTGACTTTCTGAGAAACACTAACAATTTAAAGCCTATCACTGCCTAATTGTTCTAATTTATGATGGGTAATGACTCTTTGAAGTTAGGGTGTAAAGTTGGACTTGGTGCTACACAGATGGTCTCTTTAAAGGCAAACCTGCAACCATAACAGTAAGAATGGTCATCACGCCAGCCTAGCTTACCTGAGGAAGATCCTGGGATCTCGAGAGGTCCATCGACTCCAGGAAAGCACAGAAGCTGTTCTGGTACACATTCTTCACCTGCAAAGAGCCCGGCCAATGAGGAGGCAGAGGTTAATCAAACCAGCCGTTGAGAGTGGAAAGGTAAACAGACCAGCCAATGAGTAGGCAGAAGGGGAACAGACCAGCCAATCAGAAGGCAAAAGGTAAACAGACCAGCCAATGAGGAGTCAGAAGGTAAAAAGACAAAAAAAACAAAAGGCAGAAGGTAAACAGACCAGCCAATGAGGAGACACAAGATAAACAGACCCACCAATGAGGAGGCAGAAGGTAAACAGACCAGTCAATGAGGAGACACAAGTTAAACAGACCCGCCAATCAGGGGGCAGAAGGTAAACAGACCAGCCAAAGAGGTAGCAGAAGTAAGCAGAACAGCAAACGTGGAAGCAGAAGTTAAACATGAGTCAGCCAATGAGGAGGTATACAGAAAAGCAGAAGCAGAAACAGTGTGATGTGATATTAAGTTGGTGTGCTTAGGCTGAGCATGGACTCAGTACCTCCTCAGGGTTACAGTCGTTCTCCTTGCACAGAGTGTCCAGCAGCTGTACGTCCAGTTCAGGCTCTGGGGGCCGGGCCTTAGCTTTGCTCTGGTTGCGGCGAGAGGTTCGCGTTGGCGGACTCTGGGCTTTGCTAATGGAGGATTCTGAAATAGCATTAAAGGACATTAGTTAGCTTACTGGGATGGTTAATTTGTTTTGGGTCTATTACAGTTAGCTTAGCCGATCGTTCAATCTTGAATAGGTTATATGTAATGTATTTGAGAAGCTTAAACTAGGTATTCTTCACACAATGGAAATAATTCTTGATATTATATAAATACAAAACAATGCCAGATATAGAATGCTGTTGCTCCCCAGTTAATACACAGTAACCATTTAACCTGGTTATTTTCTAGCTCTTAAAATCAACTGTGCGATTTTTCGATGGAGACTCTCTGAGCCAAAACAGTTACACAACAAAGACAACAACCATTTTAGAAGCTCTTTGAGGCACCAGGAACGATGAAGAGGGGCGGGGGGGGGGGGCTTACGGTAGAGCGGCTGCAGAGCATCCGCAGGGCAGCGCTTGATGAAAAACTCGAGCACACACAGCAGCAGCTGGAAGGCGATGACCAGGTCGTCCTCCATCTGCAGAGCCCTTCCTGTAGGCCGCGAGCATCAACACACTGTTACTGTTGTCTTAGTACCCAGTACAACATTGGAAACAATGGGAAACATCGTGGAAAAACAATAACAACAGAGGGGCTCTGCGATGTGTTCGCGTGAGATGACGGAGTAAGATGGAAACTATGTTATTATCTGGGTTGTTGGGGAGGTTTTGTCTGAGAATGTACGCCTATACCTTTCGCTAGCAAAAACATCGTCCAACAGATCTGCTGCATCTCCTTCTCCCTAAGAAGCAACAGACATAACATTGAATATCCCATTGCACAGGGTTGGGTGAATTTAGGATTCATGTTAATGAAATGCAACATTTTTTTCATGAACACTTACTTGACAGAGTCAGCCGAAAAGATTTTCATGCATGTTCTGAAGTGAAGAAAAAGAAGAAGGATGTTGTTAATAAAATGTTTGTACTGAAATCTACTTTATATTCTATCTTTACATCAACCTACTAGTAATCCATCCATCCATACACATATTCTAGATCGGGGTCATATGCTAAACAATACAGCATCTCTAATCAGCCTAACCTGCTGCATGGCAACACACACACCACACACACACACACACACAAAGAGTCCCACATTCCCATAGCATGAACCAACAACCTCTGGCCCTGTGTTTATATCATCATCCCATCACTCACTTCTCAAATCTCTGGTAGAGCGCCAGCGTCACGTCATATCTCTTCTCCAGATGGGTCAGAACCGAGTGAACTCGGTTACTGATGGTGTCCATGTTTACATCCAGCTTCCTCACCAGGGACAGAAACTGCTTCACACTGCAAACAGAGACAACTGGTGTGACTGGAAGTCCAAAAAACATTTCTGATCATTTTAAGTAATAAATAAATGTGAAATAAATGTGTATGTCTCAAAAGTCAAGAGACACACAGGAAGAAGTAAAAAGGCATTTGGCAACTTTTGAAAAATACATTTTGTCTGTTTGTTGAAGTCATTATCGATGATTAACTGAATCTGCTGAATGTGTTAACCGCACATAAAACGCTTTTTATGTGCAGTTACTTACTTCAGTTCCACAGCTTTCTGGACCTGAGTGAGGGTGAAGCTGGCCACATCCATGTCAGTAGAGGTTACGTAGAGGCATACACCCCACATCCTCCGCTGGGTGACCTGCAGACACAAGGAGAGGAATAACAGCGTCAATAACTACATAACAATATACACAGTTAAAACATAGGCAATGACCAGACACTAAACAGAGCTATTATTATTGAGCAGATGCTTTTATGCAAAGTGACTTATAGTGAGATCATACACATGCCATTAACAAGTAGGTAGGCATCTTGCACAAAGATGCCTACAGCTAGTCTGAGGCCATTGGGTATGGAACCCAGTACCTTTCAGCTGGAAGACCCCTATTCTGGTGACAATGCCATTGTTGTAACAAGTTTGAAACGTAGGGTGCTCTGATCAGACGACCAAATAGAAACTCCTCATCTTGCTTTTCTATATCAACACTATGGGGAGGTCCCACCAGAGCTCCAGCGAGTTGTTGTTTACATGTAGGAGGGTACACGAGTTAGACTCTACTAGTTGGACCGGGAGTCCTATGTACTGTTTCTGTGTTTACATTTGTAACATGAAAAGTACTAGATACTTACAGGGGTATCCTCTATGGGATTTTGAACAGTCTTCCAAAATGTCCATGCTTGGTGGCACACTGAGTCAGTCACTTGGAGAGTCTTGCACAGGGCCACAAAGTCCTCGTCTTTCTCCTTGTGTCTGGCGTTTGAGGACATACACAATACAAAATGAAATGTGAAGATAAGTAAACAAACCATGTTGTATAACTTACAGTGAGTAGAAGTCTGGGTTCAATTTGGTCATATAAAGTGTAACGTCGGTATTATAACTTGTAGCTTTTCAGAATGCATGTAGAAGGTTACTTGTTAATAAAATACCGCCATAACCGCCATCAGTTAGAGTGCTCAAGTAATCTGAATTCACGGGGAATAATAGTGTTATCGGGAGGTTGTATAGATTTTCTTACTTTTTAATAGATAATTCTGCATTCTCCTTTTTGTCTGGGGATGCAATTTTAACACTGGGCTTCACTTCCTTGTTCTGTGTTGTCCCGGAGCTGCGTTTTTTAGGTGGCATCTTTAGATTAATCGCGTATTGTGAATGTTTTCAAAATATTTCTAATTCACTTATCCAAATTAAACAACTGTCAAGTACCGTTACTACGTTTAAATGCCACTACACGCGTCCGCACAACAAACCCAAAGAGACTTCCTGTAACTTATGAGAACACTCGTTTAGTGTATCCGGATCGCGCGATGTTGTGCTGCGACCAACTATCCCATATATCAACCTATTACTGGTTGTTGTGTTTCAACTCGATACAACATTTTATAATTGCTAACAGTAACACTTTAAAGTAAAGTAACATCGTCACAGTGTCAAATTAACGTTATGTATGTTTTTTGATGGTGAAATAGGAGTTAGCTAATGTGTGTTCACTGGGTCATGTGACATATCGCCATCTTTTGATCAAACGAGCATACCCAAAACTCAAAACCGCGGGAAAGTTATCAACGCAACATCCGTCTGTAGTATTTATCCCGCCAACTCGAGGTACAGCAAATAAAGGAAGAAACGTTTGACATTTGAAACGTCGTACGGTATGTAGGACATCTAAACCATAGACGTATACATGATTTAAAGACAATTATTGTAATATTTATTTTGATTCATCGCGTAGTGTCTTGCATCAATAATAATCTACCCCGTTTGTTCCAGTAGAGGGCAGCCTTGTATCCATGTTTGTTTGACAACAATGTTTCAACAGCGCCCATAGACTATTTGAGATAATAGAAAATAAGAAAAATACAAGCATTTGCAGCAAGCTTTTGAAGACTCGTTTGTGGCATATGACTAAAACCAGTGTTATTGTGGAAAATCCGAATATATGAAAACTGTTTATTTTGAATAGCAAATATATTGTCCATTATTTGAGGTAAAACCCAATCCATGGTTGATTTCAGTCATTTCATGTCACCAACATCAAAATTTCCTTCTATGCTGCAACTTCGCCAAGTCTAGAAGATGCAAACTCCTTTGTCATAACAATAACTACTTGACCTCTTTTTATACACCATGAATGACTGTGGCCTGGCCACTGTTCGCTTCTGCCCTTGAAAAAAATACAAATAAAATACTATAAACAATAAGTTAATCGATAGATGTATTGAATATCAACCAAACAGTAAATCTATCGACCAATAACATAAGGCCCACCCCTTTACAGATATAAAAACATTAAAAAACATACAGTACATTGAAATATCGTAGAAGTATAAATAAAACGACTAATCCATTCCACACTGTCCTGCAGGACAAAACATTAGTTTGTATCACGGCCTCCAGAACCTAGCTGGAACCATTAGAATAGGTAGTCCCGCACTTATTGTCATGGCAACATGGCTGTCTTTGGGGGGAAACATTGATGGCGGTTCGTCCCTTCGAGCCATCATGCGCTGCTATCTGACTGCCAGGTCATGGCGTTGAAGTCCATGTTGGTAAGATTGACGGTGTAGGGACCATCCACCCTCTCTGGCTCCATCTGCTCCTCCGTCTGACTGGAGCTGCTCCGGTTGTTTGCCCTCCAGGAGTTTAGAGGTCGAATGGCCTTTTGGAAGCGCTGAAACAACACCAACAACAAAGGAGGTCAAGAGACAAAAACCAGGTTGTGTTCCAGGTGGTGACTTTTTCTTTTCACACTGGAGATTAAAAGTGGCACATTTAGCTTGAGTTTCACTGGCAGTGTGGCTGAGGTCCACTTGTATGTAACATGGTCCTCTTTTACTTTATTAAACCCGGGGGGAAAGTGTTTCTGTTACACTTGCTATGCACATTATATAAAAAAATAAGTAGTAAAAAATAACACAAATGCACATTAACAATAGAAAACATCTTCATTGCCTTAAAGTATGCCACAGTCGTGCAGGTTTAATACTGACGTCTTTGAGGGTTCCCGACTCCTTGCAGATGGCCACAGCGGCCCAGATGGGGATCTGCAGGCAGCAGGCTGCGCCGATGCACACGCCCAGCGCCTTGCCCCAGAAGGGATACACGTAGGCGCCGTAGTGCAGCGATGTGTTGTACATCTCAAAGAAGATGTAGGTCAGGATGAACTTGAGCGAAAATGAAATACAAAACAGTGTGAACGAACCAGGTTTAGGATCTAAAGGGCCTACTGAGGTATAGCGGAGGAGGAAAGCCAACAAACAGCGGAGGCCCACTGCAGGAGACACAAAGAGTAGGCGTTGTAATTAGTTGACGTAATATTTAAGAAACTAAAGGGACACAAGTTTTAAATCTTGTAGGGTCTACATACATATTCACCCAATGAGATGTTTATAATTGGTTCAGGGGTGTGATGACACAGTCTATTGGCGAGAGTCTGTTTGCTTACCAGGAGAAGGAAGGGAGTGATGACTACCCAACAAGCTTTGAAGAAGAAAAGAAACTTGGTACACCACGGGGGGCAGTGGCAGATCATATCGATGATGTCCTGGCAAAACTGGTTCACTCCTAGTCGCATGAGAACACAGAAAGGCTTAGACACCAGAGACCTGTAGAGGGGACCTATCGCAGGGTCCACACACTGAATATATCCCTCCTCTCATGTGAGTTTCAAAGAATGTCAAACACCACAAAACAATGACAGTTGGCTAGTATCCAGAGTAAGTATTTTTCCTTAAACATGATGTCACAAGACATGAAAAGAGTGTGTAAACATTTACGGGATTAACGTCATTGTGTAAAATGCTGCATTATATTGACAAAAGTGTCCTTAGAGAGCAAATATGACTGATCGGGTATTAGGATAGGTTTGTGAGAGAGTGTGGGGCAAAGAATCCACCTAATGACATTTCAGAGAACTTACTTTGAAGCAATCCAGGGAAGCAAACAGAGTATCGAACACAAACTCAATCAAAATATGACACGTGGAGAGTGAAGAAAATAGCTGATGAGACATGCTGCTGCGTTAGGAGCATGGTTAATTCCTGCGAATGGAGGGTTAAGATTAATGCTTGTGAGGTGTACTGACGGTTAGGGTTTGATGCCTGTGAGGTGTGGTGATGTTTAGGGTTTGATGCCCGTGAGGTTTGGTGACGTTTAGGGTTTGATACCCGTGAGGTGTGGTGACGGTTAGGGTTTGATGCCTGTGAGGTGAGAATGGTTAGGGTTTGATGCCTGTGAGATGTGGTGATGGTTAGGGTTTGATGCCCGTGAGGTGAGAATGGTTAGGGTTTGATGCCCGTGAGGTGAGAATGGTTAGGGTTTGATGCCCGTGAGGTGAGAATGGTTAGGGTTTGA
>JAOPJO010000139.1:3343696-3369141 GCA_027123675.1 Molva macrophthalma | reverse complement strand
ACACACACACACACACACACACACACACACACACACACACACACACACACACACACACACACACACACACTTTATCAATATACATAATCAAACATTTCTAACCCTAACCCAGCATATTTTTGTTAGTGAGTGTTGAGGTACATATTTCTTTTCATGCTCTCTATTTTCTGGTTTTGGAAGTACAATGAAGAATGAAATAAATAAAACAGTCAAAGTTCAAAAGGATTTCTCATTAAGTGCTAATTAGAGGTGAATAATGGTCTTCTAGTCCTAATATATATCTAAATGAGCGGAGAGTGAAAGGTTGGTGATGGGTGAAGATCCTGTTTGTGCGTTATTGCACTACATATCGGTTCTTTGTTATATAGCAAGCTTATACACATTTTGCGGCAAAATTGCCATAAGCCTACCTCTGGTCTAGTTCATGAAAGAGGTGATGAAACAATCGGCCTGGCTTCCTTCCTGTGTGAAACGTATCTCTATAGAAAGAAGTAGTCTACGGGTTATCATGTAGGCCTACCACACTGAGGAAGTTGCTGCAAAATGCAGACAGACAATCTCCTGAATAATTATTGTGTCAATTAAGTTAGTTTGACTATGTTTAAAGTGAACCTCTTACAACTATTATAACTTGTATTCTACTACATCAGTTATTCTGACACAGTTATTCTGACACTGGTGTAAGTTTGAAACTTACACCAATATAAAGTATTTATACAATACAAACTATGACTGGTTCCACCAGTTTTAATGACTTACTAGGCCAAACTTCCCTTTTCATTTCAACTTTATCATAAGGAATAGCCCATGTATTCTCGTTCTGTTAACAAGGCAAATGCAACAATAGTTATGTACAATTAATATCACCAAATTAACATCCAACAATTTAGGATTATTCTACCCACCCGAAAAATAATTGCTACAATTAATATTTTAAGTAGTCCTGCTTCATTTGAATAAATATGACTTAAATGGCTCTTTCAAAGTAAGAAAATCCTCTTCAGTCCCATGTGATTTACAATTTAGATTTGTGTTTGGATCTGTTAATGTTTCAACCAAATGCCCGGGAGAAAAAGCGGGGAAACTCCTTATTATTGACTTATTGTGGTATAAACCATCACTTGCGTACGCAGGGTACAGAAATGTGGTTCGACCGGTTGCAGCCTACAGCTAAACTCGATCCTATTTGACATTTTAGACTTGGTAAACATAGCTTAATCGTTATATATATACACCAGGAAAAAACTCTTGACGCGCTATAATTTGGTTCCCTATCGACCCATTTCAGTTAACTACACGATGATGCCGTCGATTACCGACTATGTTAATAATAGATACATCCGTTCTTACCTGCTGTGTTGTTGTATTCGCCAAGATGGTGTTTCCAGGTGCAGTTTTCGGCTCTACGCTCTTCATTTCTTCTGGCAGTAATCGACCGTTTCTCAGTTGTCTACATTTTAAAAGTTAACTTCTGGTGGAAGTTAGCCTATATCGAAATCTATGCATGCGTTCGGTAGGCTTCTTGTTCAGTTTTAATTAAGCGTAAAATAGACACCAAGTCCAAGCCGGCGTTTTCAATCACGATATACACTGTGACTGCGAGAGCGCAGGTGCAGTTGTAGCATCCAATAGACAAGTGCCATAACTTCCTCTCGTCTGTAGGGCGTCGAGGACGCCAGTATTTAGTATTCAACTTCATCTCCAGTAACTGACTGGAAAAGGACTGATTTGGACAACTGAATTAATGGACAGCCACATTTCACCTACTAGGCATTCTAATAATAAGTTTATGTTGTACTTTTCAATAGCCCTACAAGTAACCATATATTATTTTTATCAAACTGAAAAAGAGCAAGACGTAGGAAAATGTAATTGAATATGCATACAATTAACAAAACCATGTCTGATAGACTTGCCTTAAATAAAAGTTATAAAACATACTTTTTTAATATTAAATATGTAAAGTGACAAGAAGCCAGCAAATGCAAATGAGGATCCCCACTTTTTTTCTCTTGCACAATACATTTTTCATTTTTGGGTAACGTCATTGTGACTATTGATTTATTTACAAACGCACTAAAATCCTTAGGAGGCTATATTCGGCCTGGATAAATAAAAATAAAAATCTGTTAATAACCAGTGGAGCAAACTAAAGATGAATACAATGACTGTCCTCTGACAAGTTCAAAGGGCACGATAAACCATACAAATCAAGTAGAATATTAGGCAGAGATTCCTGACATTACTTTCATTCCTTACAGGAGGGCCTCCCAATCCGACCCAGAAGATCACCACTCCTCTATCCATGGTATTGTTGAACTGCCACTCTGCATTCAACATGGCTGCTCTCCCTGTGACTTGGATTATACTCCTTGGACCTCTTTACCAAGTGATCAATTTCCCTCCCTCCCTGCCTAGCTGGGTATGGAGGGGGCACAGGCTTGCTCATCTTTGAATCATTGAAATTCACCACTTTCATAAGCCATCATTTGAATACCATGCCATTACCATTACATACCTTGTGAGGTGACAACATCCTGCTTGACAGGCCGCAACTGCCTCACATTGCTGCCCTCGTTTTACTCCCATCAAACATTACAAACATCTCCCAAGTTGTTGCATATAATAACATTGATAAACACGGTTAGAGGAAGAACCACATAACAATTTACCAACATAACAAGATGAACCACCAGGTTTTGAGAGCTGCCTCTAACTAAAGAAAACAGGAGAAACTACTGGGCCAATGTGCTGTGGGTGGCCTGACCTTCAGCAACTCCTCATTAACTAACCAAAACAAAGTAACAGCTTGAAACTACAATAGAAAGCCATGCAAAGTGGATCGGTTCTCCTCGAAATGAAACATAGGCACAAGAACAAAAAGCTTTCAGGACACAGGAGGCAGAGAAATGCTGATAGAGCAAGCTGCCTCTTATATAGACTTTGTCCATAATTGATGATGATGGATGAGGATGATCTTCGTTAGCATGGTCACCCGCCCCCTCTCTCCACTGCCTCTCTGGAACACAAGGGAGAAGGGTCCAATGATGTTGGAACCATGTGTAACCATGACGGCGTGTATACCGGACATGCCCTCAATTGAAATGTTTATTAACATATAAACAAATACACAACCCATGTTGCCTGAGATCTACGTACCAACTAGACTCGTCTCACTTGCCTTTATGTACTCCTGCACCGTACCAGGTAAACCAGAAATGCACTCACACACAATCAAATGAACCATCACACAACGCAAACATAACCTAAGAAAAGGCCGCAAAGGAAAAGTGATGCATCAATGTGCTGAAGTTAATCCTGTCCTGATGTAGGCTGCCGCGGGAAATCTATTTGGCGCCACCTAGGGGATACAGAGTAGCCATGTATGTTATGTTTAATGTTTGAAGTTAGCGAGGTGAAGTTACCAGTTAGCGAGGTGAAGTTACCAATTATTGGAATCTTAATCTAACGCCCTGAACAAGAAACCAATTCAAATATGCAATAACAGACGTGATGCTGTATTGTTACATGACTGTAATAAAATGGGGGGAACATGGATGCCCGAAGGAAGGTCGGCATATTATGGTTCATCGCTGATTACAAAACATATATGCAGCAGCAATTTATTCTTATTTTGGAAACATATGAAGAACAAAGGGGACGAAATCAGAGCGAAATAAAAACGACACAAACACATGTTGCATAATTACATGTGTCGAAACGTCAACAAACACTTCTATAATGCTTGAAATCCCGTAGGTCGCCCTTTTTAAAAAGTCGGTGCTCGGAGTTGTCTTGAACGCTACCTGGTAGCTGGTGACGATAGTGAAGTGGGCGGTGTCAATGTGACAACGAACCTGTGTGAATACGACCATGGACTGTATGTTAATAGATTCATCATACTACAATTCATTAGATTGCAGGTCATATATTTTTCTTTTTTTCTTTTAGGTAGTCATTTGTTTTTATATTTATTTTAAGATCATGTTTATGAATTATATTAGAATTGCGTAACGACTGCGTGAGATGTTTCGCTAATGCACATTTTAGCTAGGATGTCTCGTATCTTTTTCATATAGCTAGCGCATGATATAATGTGACGATGACACTGATGTTTTTTTAGATGTCCGTATAATGTTAGTCCATTAGGAGTGGAATAGTATTCATTAAGCATAACTAACGAAATTGTATGTTATATGTTTTAGTGTTTAGACGGAAGACAACAGAATAAAGCAGCAGGGACTTTCCTTTCGCCGGATGAGAAGCTGACGTAGTGGAATTGGAAATTCCTGTCCTCTTATCAAAACAGTGTTCATCCTCATCGGGGAACTATCTGTAATCTTTGGTTGTAACCGTCATGAAAGTCTAGATTCCGGACAGAAGGGATCCATATTAGGGGAAGGATTGAGATAAGGGGATCTGATGCCATGCCAGTGTGAAGGCACAATGGATAGATGCCATAGTGGGGTCTAAAAGTATGATTTCACTATCAGCACGGTTTGGTGATGGGGAAACGTTTATTCATATGTGATGCATGATTAAAAGCTATTGACAGTGGACCTTTCGCGCTAATGGGTCCCACGTCAATGTATTATTTTAATTGTCATATCAGTTCAACATTTAGGAGGGTAACTGTGCCTCTCAAAATGAAGAGAATTAAACGTAGACTGCTCACATTTAAATATGACTGCATTCAAATTTAGCCTAACCACATTTCAGCAAAAAACTTTATTTTAACCTTTCTTGGACATTGTACGCTATTATAAGTCGGATGAAGGACTGTCGTGTCGATAGATTACAGCTGGCCTATCTTAGTTTCGCTTTCCTTCGGAGCAGAACCGTTAGAGTGGGAAAGACCCCTGGTATTCTCAAACATCTCCCACTCAGCGGGCATCCCTTCTCGCCTCTGCATTAATACATTTCAACGAAACGCTATTGAAAACATGGAAACACTTTTGGAACTGAAGACCAACCAGTTTCTGATGGCCCTGTGTCGCAGCGGGCCTCCACCGGATCTGCAGTACGACAACTCCTCAGGTACCAAGCTCCTCTCCTCTCTTCCTTTCTCCTTGAACTGCTACATCCACTTAGCCATGACAGTACATGTAACTTTGTTGTCTCTCTAACTTCTAGTCTACTTCAATATGAGATATTGGTTCATGGTCACTTTTTTAAAATGCTTGGCACAATATATTATGTATATTATGTTTATGCTTGAGTCTTTTTCAAATACTCATCATTTGAATATATTTAATTTTTGACCGTTATTGTATGTCTTAATTTTCCTTCTGCTGTCAACTATGCTTGAGGAGGGAAGCAACTATGAATTGAAAACAATACACTATTGTGTAGCCAACTCCATTCTTACAAGAAATGCTTCCTGTGATTTATTCCCAGGTAAACAAGGATATGAGGGCAGGGTAAAGGATAGGAGGAATGTGATTTGATGGGTATAAGAGTGGGAGAACCTTTCATGTTGTCTTTCAAATTTCCGAGCGAGTGAAAGTCCCCACCCCCAAAAAATATGTAATTTACATTTTTCCTGAACAGTCTGTGGTGAGTGTGAGTAATGTGAAAATGTTTTCCTATCTTTATATCCCCAGAGCTCTTCCGCATCTCAACGTTTGCCCGTTTCCCTGCCTCGGGCGTGACAGAGCGCAGCCTGGCGCGGGCGGGCTGGTACTACACAGGCGTGGGCAGCAGGGTGCAGTGCTTCAGGTGCAACGTGACGGCGGAGGGTTGGCAGGCTGGGGACTGTCCTACAGAGAAGCACCGGCAGCTCTCCCCCTCTTGCGCCTTCATCCAGAGCCTGCCTTCCACCGCCAACCTGCTCTCCTCCTCCCACTCCGCCTTCTCCCCCCTCCGCAGCGCCCCAGTCTTGCCGCCGGTAACTGATAATGCCTCAGTTGTGCAGAAAAAAAGGGGGTTGGCTTGAACCCAGCGCTTATACAAAGCCTACTGTGTGATGAGGTTGAGACTGAAGTGGTGACTAGCTCTGTAGCTATGCCTCCGCATTGGGATGCTGTTGGTCTTATGGCAGGCTAGAGGCGGGTCTTATGAGTTTGACAGCCATGTTGAAATGTACTGAAAGATGAGGTTGAGACCACCGATTTTTCAACTAAGATTTCATCGTAGTTTTGTTTAAATGCGTAAGATTGTATGGATTTCTTCTAAACCGGTGTGCTTTTTTTGTATCCGCCCCAGCTGTCCGCTCTTGTCCCTGCGGTCGTCCCAGCACCGAACCCCCCTGCTCCCAGCCAGGGAGAGGAGCCCGCCGCCTACTTGAACATAGGCTTCTCCGCTCCGCCCCCGTCCAGTCCGCTGGCGTCCCGTGGTGTTGAGGACATGTCCCACCAGAGGCCGCCCGTGTGTCACAACCCCAGCATGCGGCGAGAGCAGGAGCGCCTCGACTCCTTTCAAGCCTGGACCCTGTCCATCATCACTCCCGGAGAGCTGGCCAAGGCCGGCTTCTACTTCCTGGGTCAGGGCGACCGGGTGGCCTGCTTCAGCTGCGGTGGACAGGTATGTGTTTGGCCAGTGTGACACTGCAGTGGTAGCATCATATCTTATTGAATGGTTATGAATATTACAACTTTCACAATGACAACCACAGACTCAGATGATGGAATGATGGAAATATCACGTATATCATCACGTATATTTTCAGCTGAGTAACTGGGAGCCGGGTGACCGAGCTGTGTCAGAACACCAGAGACATTACCCAAACTGCCGCTTCGTCAGAGGTGACAGGGCAGACAACGTGTCCCTGGCTGCGGCTGTGGCCCCTGGCCCTGGGGCCGCCACAGCAGGGCCCTGGCAGCTCTCTGGGGCTGCAGCAGCCGCGGCGGTGGTGGCTCCAGGCCTCAGTAACGTGTCGAACCCCGCCATGCAGCAGAACGAAGACCGACTGCTCACCTTCGTCAACTGGCCCTCGCGTATACCGGTCCGACCCGATCAGCTGGCTAAGGCCGGTTTCTACTATGTGGGTGAGAAAGCCACGCCCACTCGCATTAAATAGGGGTCACAATTGGGAACTAAATGTTCTGCCCGTAAAATAAGCTTCTGGTTCCATTGACTTGGGAAAATCCTGCAAAAAACGATAAAACGCATTTGCTCTTCCAATCTTAACAATTTAACATGGTGTGTTGGTTCCAAAGGTCGTAATGATGACGTGAAATGTTTTTGCTGTGATGGCGGACTTCGCTGCTGGGAGTCTGGAGATGACCCCTGGGTAGAACATGCCAAGTGGTTTCCAAGGTAACTGGTAACAATGGCCATTCAGTGTATTAGTCTTTTATATGTTTGTAAGGCACCAGATTTGCACCAACTATACTCTTGATACAGAGGAGCTTAGCACCTGGCATCACTATATCAAATGCTGATTGGTGTCTTTTCCTGATTCCAGGTGTGAATATCTGCTACAGGAGAAGGGCCAGGAGTTTGTGCATCAGATCCAGGCTCGGTTCCCGCGGCTCTTTGAGCAGGTTGGTAAAACCAGCAGTTTTCCATTTGGGACCGTCGAGCAGGAGACATCTCAAGACTGAACCATTTTGTTTTTAATTGTTCCTCAACAGCTTTTAACCAGCGGCGACAACAGCTCCAGAGAGTTTGTGGATCCACCAGGTAACGAATGGATCAGGTTTTATGACCTTAAATATATGTATACTATTCTTATAATATCTTTCAGCAGTTTGGTATTCAGGCACTATTTCAGAATGCAAATGTGTGTTATTGTAGAGGGGCAGTCTCAGTGAGAAATTTCAACAGAAATCATCATTCATAAATCCATCTTTTACCTTCAGTTCATCTTTTATAAATCATATAAATCACTTCCTAGTGGTGCACGTTGGGCCAGGGGAGGAGCGGTCGGAGGACATGGTCATGATGAACACCCCGGTCATCAAGTCGGCACTGGAAATGGGCTTTGAGCGCGGCCTGGTGAAACAGACGGTGCAGAGCAAGATTCTGACCAGCGGGGAGAACTACAAGACTGTCCAGGAGCTGGTCTCAGACCTGCTGAGCGCCGAGGACCAGAAGAGGGAGGAGGAGCGCGAGATGCTGGCTGAGGCCATGGCCTCAGGTACGGTCTGCTGTTCACACTCTTACCATGTATTTTCTTATGCACTGCGCCCAAAACACCTGCAGCTGAAAGCCCCCTAAACTGCAACCCTATTTGCACCCTGGTTATCCTGGCAATCTGCATTCATTCAGACTACCCATTTTTAATTTGTTAATGTTAGTGCAAGGCGAAGGTTCATGAATCTGGACTAATTGGGCTCTCTAACCATGTTTGTTCCAGATGGTTTCACATTTCTAAAGAGACATCAGACAGCGCTGGTCCAGCGACTGAAGAGCGTTGAGTCCGTGTTGGAGCATCTGCGGGAGCAGAACGTGATAAGTAAGTTTCTGGAACACATAGAGTGTGTCATTAAGTCAATATATACTGGACACAGATCATCAAGGAGCAGGCATCTTGATCAAGGATATGTTCAGACCATGAGAGCCCAGCCGATCCTTCTTATGTGAGGAGAATTGTTTTATTTCGGCTAACACACCAGCCATCTTCACTTCCTTTGGCCTTCTGAATATGACAGCCTTCTCAGTACTGACTTCGCAAGTTTGTATTAACGGTAGGATATATATCAAATGTACTGTACTGAATCATAAAATGACCAAGATATGTCAAAAGAGATTAACATGCCAAGTGTAAATACTGTCTTCTCCGACAACGCTACGGCCTATATGTTCTTTGAATTTTATTTTCTGTTTTTTTATGTTGTTTTGGCCTGTGTGTTATGATTCACTATTCTCAGAGTATTCTCAGGTGGCCTGATATGACATATATTGGCACACACCACAGTGTGCTGCAGCCATGGAAGCAAGCAAACAAACTGGATCAACTGAGATTGTATTAGATTGTACAATTCTACCCAACCTTAAAAGTATCAAGTATCAACAACAATCATGATACGAGCCGTGATGGGGACGGGTAAATCTTGGAGTTGCATTTGAAAGAAGGAGCCCAGAAGGATTTCAAGACGGATGCCACATAAGTTGGTTAATAATTTGCAAACAAATACAGTAGCTGATCAACTTACAGTGCAGGACTCATTGCCACATTGTCAAAATTGAATAATCGTGCTCGTATCAAAATATTATGCAACCCGTGTGAGTTTCATTTCTGAAGAAAAGGGATCGGGCGGAGACAACTCTGCATTGTTGTGAATTTGGACCTCAGTACCAATTTTAAATGCTCTGTGCCAATGTTCCATATTGTACCTTTAAATATTAGGTCATTTAGCAGATGCTTTTATTGGGATACATGATATTTAGAAGCAACTAGGGCTGAGGCATCTTGCTTAGGAATGCCTATAAGCAGGATGCGGACATTGGTGATCAAACCCAGAACCTTTCGCCTGTGCTGGGAATCAAACACCCTAGCCACTACAGTATCACTACAGTATATGATGCGGATGTGTTCCAAGTCGGTAAGCATGGGCCTTCAACTAGCAGAATTCTGCATTCAGTTCCCTCTTCGCTAGCATCAAGAACCAACATGGCGAGGTGAATAAGGCCCATGAGGGGGAAATGTAGCCATCCAATATGGTCTTTGCTTACGCCGTCCTGTTGCTCCTCCCCACACCACAGCGGCGGAGGAATATGGGGGCGTCCAGTCGCTGCCCAGCGGCCAGCAGCAGACGGCCAGGCTCCTGGAGCTGGTCCTCAGTAAGGGTAACGCGGCCGCAGAGCTCTTCCGCAATTGGATCCAGAAGAACGACGTGCTCCTGCTCAGAGACCTCATGGGTACAGCTACCGAAACGCCGCCTCGTTTTTTCATTCCATCGTGTTTGTGCAGGCCACCGCAGAACGTCGGGACATTACACCCAGTACACAAGTTCGCCCTGCTAGCGGGGGGGGAGGAGACACTGCTACATCACAGTCTACATCACATGACTGACATCACGTCTACATTAAGTTAGAGTCCACGTTTGCATAAGATTCATCCATTCCTGCTTTACATACCGTGGAAATTTAAATTCTGTTACACAGTCTGCACATTCAGTTTTATCACAGCATTGTCACAGATTATATGCCATTTATTTTTTCCATTATCTGCATTGACAAAAGTCATGCAAGTGATTCAATTCACGTTTCTTTCACATAATTAATTTAAAAACCTGTGTTTCTCCCTCCTGGTAAAATCCTGGCTCTGCTAAGGCAAACGTACCACTGCTCAACTATTGTCCGTCGCCTTTCAATACGGTATCTTAGCATCCTCAGGCTTAATGTGTTCTCTCCACTGCACTTTCAGCCCAGGCAAATGAAGCTGTGTCACCAAGTCAGGATCTCTCAGGTACATACACACACATAACCTGCTGTACTGTACTGCAGCCAGGCAGTGGAGACGCTTGACTTCGCTTATATATAATATACTAATGCAATACATTCATGTTCTCACGTTATTGGCAATGAATAACTGCTCTTATACCCGACGTTCATCATGACCTGATTTTTGTTGTAAGCATCGATTGTTTTAATTGTCAATGCTATGCTTGGTCCTGTATTATCTGCTCCTTCTGGCTCGCTATCAGCAAATAGACATACTTTTATCGCAAGTACATGGGGAAAACAATGGAGATACTAACTGTGGTGTCGCGGAGCCTGTTATGCAATCTTGCAGTAGAAAACGCTATCTAGTCTTAAGAGTAAGCTTGGTAAATACGATTTAGCCACCACTAAATCTAAACTGTTGTTGCCTAATGCTGACGACTCTCCAGTGGTTCATTTTATGTTTTAAAAGGTGGTGGAATCAAAGTTTTGAGGCTGTATATGTGGGCGATGTATTGTATAAAGTGCTGGTGGTGGGATTCAACATTGTGCAGCTGTTTGTGTGGGCTATGTATTGTAAGTGTTTGGTTACTGCATTATCGATAGTGGAGTGTTTGGCTACTCAATTAATAACACTCCTCTCTGCAGAGCTACCCATGGAAGAGCAGCTGCGGAGGCTGCAGGAGGAGCGTACGTGCAAAGTGTGCATGGATAAAGAGGTGAACATCGTGTTCATCCCCTGCGGACACCTCGTGGTGTGCAAAGAATGCGCTCCCTCGTTAAGGAAGTGTCCCATCTGCAGAGGCCTGGTGAAGGGGACAGTCAGAACGTTCCTCTCTTGAAAAGGAAGTGCAGCGGGAACAAAGGTGCAGAGGCTCCTGGTCTCCAATGGTTTAGTGTTGCTGATTTTTTAGCATGCGGTGCATCTTGTAAAGCTACAAGCTAGTGTATTTATGGGAGGGGGTTTCAAAATATTGCAAATGCGGGCACGCTTACCAGGCTACTTAAATATTCTGGTAATAAATAATTTGTATAGATCTAGTTATACTTAGTTACACACCAACAAGACTGATGGTTAAATACTGAAGTGGGATCCTTGTTCCAAATAAAAACCTGTAGATTCTCATTTATATACTTTTATTTCTATACTTTTGTATTTCTAATAGTTTAACCCAGTGCAATGAACACCCCAATTTATATAAAACATGTTTGCTCCACAGATTGTTCCAACAATACCTTGCTACAAATACATCAATTGCATAGCTTCAAGTGATTTAACAGGATCTAAAAATGTAAAATAACTCAAACCTAGCAAAGGGATGTATCCATTACACACCCATAGAATATCTTGTCAGGAAAATTTCCCAAACTACAAGGTTCCTGCATTTTTTTATTTAAAAATGTCATACTTTCAAAATTCAAAGGTGCAGTGTGTAGAATTGAGTTGCATCTACAGCAGGGGTGGGGAACCTCAGGCCTCCTGTATAAGGCCCTTGAGACCGTCTGATCCGGCCTACGAGGCAATACATAAATACACACACAAAAAAAAACCTCAGGTAAAGTAATTTCTAGAGAGCAATTCCCCCCCGAAAAAAACGGGCGGATGTCTTGTCATGTCTGTGACACTTAGCCTTTGGTTTTATTTAATTGATTTATTTACACATGAACACAACACGAGCATAACTGTCATCACGGCATGTCATCAGTGATTGACAGGTCTTATAAGCGAGGAGACAGATTTTGGTAAAGCAGAACATTGCGAGTAAGAAAAGTTGATGCAGAATATCGTTCTTTCCAAGAGAAATGGACATAAGATTAGTTCTTTGTGGAAGTGAAAGACCGTGTGTCTGGTTTGTGGGCGTACTGGCTAAGCGCGAAGAAGCTGAAACCTCATGCCGAAAACTACTTAACAGCAGTGAATATAAAACCAACAGGAACAGATTATTAAAAATTGAGAGAATTAAAACAATAAACAATAACATGGATAAAATTCAAAGTGGCTAAAAACATGAAATGAATGGTCATGATCTCGATGTTATTTCTATTAAGTTAAAAAGGCCATAAAAATACGTTGTCTTAACATTTTCAACAGAGGTTATGTGCTCAATAATTTAGTATGGCCCTTGAGGGACGACATAAAAATCAAAATGGCCCTTCATAGGAAAAAGGTTCCCCACCCCTGATCTACAGAATGGACTTTAAAATTTGAATATAATATACATAAGTAATACACAAGCATAACATACACAAGTATGTTAAATTAGTATGTAATCCCATGAAAACAAGGATGTTTTCTTTGACTTGGAATGGGGCCTTTATAGCTATATACAGAGTGGGCCCTTTGGCATGGAGCCCGCCATGTTTCTACAGTAGCCCAGAATGGACAAACGGCTCTAGAGAAAAACTTTTGGGCTAAGAGTTTAGGAAGGACCTACGACCCATTTGTGATACTTTATTAATACCATCGTTGTTTAGAATGTTGTATATGAAATGCGCCAGACACCATGGTGTTAAATATAGCTTTTTCACAAAACGGAAATTGCAGTGTATGCGTAAGCATACAGTCCCATGATTTAACAATCACTTATGTTAAACCACAGTTGCAAACTATGATCTATAGTTTTACATTTATATACCAACTAAATACAATTCATAAATCTATCAAGAAACCTAATCACTTTACACTTGGCTTCTCAATGCGGTCGTGGAAGATGAAACCATTTTGGAAGTACCTACTGGCCCATTACAGGCCAGGAAAGACAACCATAGCTGTTGGAAAGGGAGTGTATGGGAGCATTCATTTGGTCGCAATATGCAACCTCATCGGTAGGTGCTACTAAATTCTACACACTGGACCTTTAAAATCAGACTATTTATGCAAGTGCAATGATATATAAATAAATACTTGTTTATGGTAAATGGATAATTTTACCAAGATGTGAAGGCCAGGCATAATTACCTTATTTATTCCATTCACTGCAGGTGATCCTCCCTTGGGAGATTATAAAATGTTTCTATAAATGCACACCATTTCAAGAATGATCCAAGATCAGAATCACTGCAGGACTTATTACAATTGCAATATAACTAGACTATAAATGATATGCTTTATATAACATTTATTCTATATAAATGTTAACATAATGCAAGAGCGAATTGTATTGAAATGAAGAGTATACTCTGGGCATTTATTATACCATATATTCACCAGACTGAGTTGATTTGGTTGACATGAAGCTGATGTAGTCATCAATTTTGGGAAGCTAAAATAAAAGTTTGGATTTGCAAGTATTTCTTCATTCTTTTTCCAATACTACCAGACATGGAAATAACCAAAAACAAATTCCATACTTTCCAGACCGGCAGTAACCCTGATAGACATACATTACAAGGTCAGCCAGTAAACCAGGATTGTCGCCACTCAGCTACAACACCTCTATGTGAGTTCACAAAAATTGGCCACTGCCTGGCCACGTGAGGGTACTGAAATTGGTGGCGTAGCCAAGAGGGGAAAAGACCAAATAAACATGCTTGAATGAATAAAGGGAAATCAATGGACTTGATTACATGATTGCAGTGGATTTCACATAACATAATTTTAAGATGCTTAATGCCTCTCTTGATTACCCTTAAAAAATAGACAAACTGCAGATTTCTGTTGTCCATTACAAATTGTAAACCATAGAAGTGCAAGTAAGCATTTTTACATGCATCACGTTTTGTACAAATTTTCCAAATGGACTTGCAGTCACATTTCACCTTTGGCACCCATACAATTCCCTCAATGGTTACCATTGTGAGTTGCGAGATAAACACGGACAATACAAGTAGTATTTTTACAAATATTTATTTTTATCCACATATCTCCATTCCCAGTTTAGATGATGCCGATCTGAAATTAAAAAGAAGGGATTAGATCAAGCAATATACATGCAGATCGCTTGCATCAGTAGCTCCTTTGACATCACAGGGAGTCGGCAAAATAAATGTAACATCACTTGCACATCATCTTATTACACAACACAGGTCCACTTACTTTGTTTGCAACGTCCAACGCATCATAATCTGGTGCAAGTCGGACGTATGCCTTCTTCTCACCATCAGGCCTGTAATGTGAAAACAGTGAAGTTAAAGGAAAATGCCTTGGCTACGGTCATTTTAAAGCACTTGGCCTGGTTGCATTTCACAATCATTTGTTGAACTGAGTTGCCACAGCAACCTTTTGTTTTTTTTCTTATTCTCCAGATCAAATATAACAATGAATGGTTTTAAATTACAACCCATATAAACTACCAATAGTGAAAATATAAAATCGCTCATGGCTAGTTTACCTTCTAAAAAATAACCCACCAATTTTACAGAGACATTGCGTCATCATGAAGGTAGGAAAGTTCAAGATAATACTGAAGATCAACTCAAAGCCATGCAATGCAACTTTAGGACCTACCTGATCAACGTGTTGACCTTGGCAACATCGATATCATACAGCTTCTTGACAGCGTGTTTGATCTGGTGCTTGTTAGCCTTGACGTCTACGATGAACACCAGTGTGTTGTTGTCCTCGATCTTCTTCATCGCCGACTCAGTGGTCAACGGGAACTTGATGATGGCATAGTGATCCAACCTAGAGACAACGCACCAGGCTTCAGTTTAAAATGCCACCACTACCTTTAGCCAGCTTACAAAGTAAGCTTTAAACCGTATTCATGCCCACAGGAGAATAAGGTGTTGGGCCCACATGAGTAAAATAGAAAAGGGATAGTAATTTCTACTTTACATTATACACCACACCATCCACACAACCTAAAGTTGAAGGTTGTGCTTATTGGCACGGTATTAGGTGCATCAGTCGTGAATGCTGGAATCATATTTTTCATACTTTGATCGCTGTAATCATCATTTGCACCAGATAAAACCCTTGAGTGGGAATACTATCATGATTCAACAACAAACACTATATACACTCACTTGTTCCTGCGAGGAGCACTCTTGCGAGGATACTTGGGCGATCTGCGGAGACGCAGGGTCTTGGGGCGACGGAAGGTGGGAGAAGTCCTGATCTTCTTTTTCTTCTGACTGTGGACTCCTTTAAGCACGGCCTTCTTGGCCTTGAGTGCCTTCGACTTGGCCTCAGTCTTGGCAGGGACAGCTAGAGGAAAAGTACATATTGTATTTAGTTTGGTACAAATGTATGACATTTGAATGGTACGAAGTTCACTCCTCCCTGCTCTTCACTGAAACATTGTCAAAATAACCTATTACAAGTCGATCGTTATTTCATTGAAACAAGTTTGTGTAGCTTCAAAATGGGTTACTTAATTACGCAGGCATACGTTTCTAGAAATAGGTTCTGGCATCAGTGGTTCCTTTGAATTCGTCACTGCGAATCAGACAATACAAATATACATCATTTGCCCAGATAGCCCATTTCTGAAGAAATATAATTCAACGTAAGGAAGTTAACAGGGACTCGTGTCCATTTTTAAGATGATCGTTCCATCCACTTTCACGTGTAGCAATGAATTCATGTCACTTGATTGCTAAAAGACGTGCTATCCGTATATACACACACACACACACGAATGACGTACCTAAACTCTCAATGTAGGACAACGTATAATATAAGGGTTAGTTATTAGAAAGAGTATATTAGAAGGGGCATGGCCGGTGTATTGGTTACATTTAGGTTGGAAACACCCGGTTAGCCCCTATTAGCGTTAGCAGAACGTTACGCTAGCACATTGCTGCTAGGCAAGAGGCTAGGAAACTTGCGTGGTGATTTGTGCAATCTTTATACTTGAAAACAAACGTGTTATACACATGTTATCAGGATAGAAGTGAAGTACAGCTGGTCCTCGTAATATTGATGATTGTATAATGACTTACGTGCAAGTTATTTTGACTATTTAGAGCATTATTATCATAGATGTACATACCTTCCTTCTTCACCTTCGGTGCCATGTTGAGAAAGGAAGACACGAGGGGGTTTCCTGCCGTATAACGCAAGGGCGAGATTTTATTGTTGGTATCGCGATACTTGGGTAGAGGCCCATCCACAGAAAAACCGATACGGATCCATGGAATGACCAAAATACTTTATTCATGTTTACTTTACCTGAATCCAAAATTTCTTGAATAATAGATACAATAATCCAAATAATACTTTTTTGACAGAAAAAAGTAAATTCATATTTTAACGGACTTAACGGTTGCGTTTGTCCACTGTTACTATATTACTCGTCACAAAAAGTACAATTTGATTTGATTTGATTAAAAATTGACGTATGTACGAAATATATGTACTAATTAACAGTAATTTACTCAGACCTTTGACACACTGCAAGTTGTAGTTTGTAAACCCGGACCAATTAAATTGAATTCTCTTTTATAATATTAGGAGTTCAATGAATACATCAACCACGTTGAGGGATATATATATATATATATTTCTTAAAAAAACAAAGACACTGGTGTTATTGCAGATAATAGCCAATCTTAGAAAATTGACTTTTGTATTATTTAAAAGCAAAAGGTTAAAACACTTTTATTTCAATATATAAAACATGTTAATACTATTAATTGCATAGAAAACTGACATCCAAACAAACGAAGACAATCATCAGCATGAATAACCCATTTACAAACTATGATTTATTTTCTCCATTTAAAATAAAATGTACATTTATCACTGTGCTGCTCAAGTGACAGCACAGTGCTCAACTAACTGCTGAAGTCAGTTAGTTTTCAACGTATGTCTAACTAGTGAGCATGAGAAAACCAGACATCATGTAATCAGAATGATTTATTACTAATCAAAATCCAAAAGGTTCCATAGAGTATAACAGCAGCATGACTGCAACATAAAAATGTCCATAGTTCAGTTATCAGATGAGATATCAAGCCTTTCCGCCGTCTCCTTTATTTTTCTTGCCTTTCTTCTTTGGGGAGCTGAAACAACAACAACATAAGTCAATGAATATCCTGCTCTGAATATGTTCCTGAACCACAATAATGCATGACATTCAAACATTTTCTGTCCTCCACCAATAACAGCCTACTGATTGAATCCATTGTAGGACTACATGACTAAATGCTGATGGAAGGATTATGCAACATAGAATAATGCAAATTGGACCACACCCCACACAGGTTAACTTACTTTTTCAGCTTTGACCCCTTTTTCTGAGATTGTTGCTGTTTTGTTTTCTGCATTTTTCTCTTTCCCTGTTTCTCTCCACCTTTGCCTTGGCCCCCCGTCGTGTTTGAGCTGCTTTGAGTCTCAGACTCTAGCTTCCCGGCAGCCTGCTGGGATTTCTTCTGCTGCTGCTTTTTTGGTCCTTTGGCATTTCTGTTCATCATGGAGCGTGGCGTGGTGGATATCGTGGCTCTCCGGGGTGGTTTCTGTTTGAGCCACCTCTTCAGTTTACTAGGTGGAAAGAGGAAAAAGACTCACCATGAGCATCATCATTATAAACAGTGAATTATCACAACACATAATGAAGCAACAATTGCACAAAGACCTGCTGAAACAACACCAATTCAAGCAACTGCTGATACAGCAGTACTTAAACATGGTGTTGTTTCACCATGGCGTCCCTCTGGATATGGAAGACCAAGGAGGAGGATTTGTACCCGTGGATCTTCTTCAAGCCCATCATGTAGTCAGGTACAGGACAGCCTGCTTGCTTGATCACGTTGGCAATGCTTAGGAAGATGGGACAGACGTGTTGTTGATAGAAATCAAACTCCTCCATGTACCAGTTGGAAGACACCGATCAGTGAAAAAACAGATTTCTACACAATTTAAATGATTAAAATATTTGTAGTGTTGTACGATGTATATATGCATACCTGCGCAGTAGTGGCTTGTCATTCTCTGTGAAAAAGGTTACCGCTTTCCCCGTGTGCCCAGCTCTACCCGTGCGTCCTGACAACGGATGACAAATAAAATCCACACAAATGTTAAAACACACATCCTCTCAGTCCCAGAAACAGTTTATAAGAGACAGATTGCAGAGAACTGAGCGACAGCTTGCAGCGAGAACTGACCGATGCGGTGGATGTACTCTACGGCGCTGGTCGGGAAGTCGTAGTTCAGAACCAGGTTGACTCCTTTGAAGTCGATTCCTCTGGCCAGAATAGCGGTGCAGATCAACACCCAGATATCACCAGAGCGGAAACTTTTCATCACGTTGTCCCTCTGGCAGAGAAACACACATCGCACCCAAGTCAGGTCCTGATGGCTCACTCTTGTAACAGTGTTGTGCCCCTGTCAGAAATGTGTGTGTGTGTGTCTCTACCTGTTGCTGTGTGCGATCTGCATGGATGACATCCACGTTGATGCCTTCGTAAACCAACTCGTGGAAGAGTTCTCGCGCTCGATCAATGGACTGTACAAACACTAGCATGGGGGGCATGAAACCCTGAGGAAATAGAAACAGACCAACATTAGTGACTCCCATCTTCAGACCGTCGGTTATAAAGAATAGTTGTGATGTTCAACCATAGGGACGCCACCTTTTTGATGAGGTCCCTCACTGCCAGCAGCTTCCCGTTCTCGGTCCCCACAAACAGCAGCTCCTGCTCCACCGACTCCACTGCCGTGTTCCTGGTGACACACGGATCGGACAGAACAGTCACGATGTGACAGAGCAAGGGCACACATCCAGTACGCCTGGACCACCACATTACAGGACGTTACCCGGAGCGTGGCAGGAGAGCATTACCTTTGGCCCACGTTGACAGAGACGAGGTTGTCGAGGTTAAGTCGGCACCACTGCTCCACTTCAGACGTGCATGTGGCGCTGAAGAAGGCCCTGCGCACGCGGGGACAGGAGCAGGCAAGGAACAAGGTGGCCAGCTGATCTCGGAAGCCCCTCTTACCGCCCTCAAACAGCTTGTCCGACTCATCCACCACCAGCCACTCCACCCTGGAACACATTTGGTTGGATCAACATTTCTGGGGTTACTGATGCTCTGCCATCTCCTCCCGAGGTTCTTACCCTGACCATAACAACATCAAACCTGGACCAACCTTATATCTAAACATTACCATTCATCACCCTATACCTAAACTTTGCCATCAAACCTAAGACAACTTAAATGTATAAGTCATCGTAGGTCTAACCACTGGAAAAATAATTTGCTCGCAGTTGGAAAAGCGATTGTTGGACAATGAGCTAGGTAGCCTAGTTTTGTTATAAAACCAGATGGAATCCCATGTTGTACCTGCTCAGGTCGAGCCCCGGAGGATCCTCTTTAAGAAGGTAGATCAGTCTATTCGGAGTGCTCACCAGGATATCTGGAAACACAAACGGAGGACAGACAATAAGTTAAGATGTTTGAAGGGTTACCTTCACCTTGCCAGCTCTTTTCTCTAAAATGTACATGTTTCAGATCAATGTCCAAGTAGGCATAACATTACAACTACAATAAATATTGATTACCTGTTTTACTAGGCACTGAATTGTCAGTTCAGAATGCGTTTCACTGATCTTACCGTATTTTTTACTCGACTGAGGTCCGTATTTCTTGGCTGCTAAGGAGGCCTTGTCAATGATGTGAACTCTGAACCCTAGACCGTCTGACAGGCGAACCAACTCTCTGTGGGTCTAAACATGATGGCAGAAAAACAGGTTGGTTAAAAAGCTGTTGCCAAAATACAACACATACCCACAACTACAGTATCCCTTTCTTACAGCTCAGTAAGCCCTGTGGGTTTCTAGGATCCTGATACTTTGTGAAGGTGTTCGGCGTAGGTGGGTGATGTGGGTACCTGGCTAGCCAGCTCCCTGGTGGGAGAGATTATGACGGCCCTGAAGCCCTGATTGGCTGGTTGCTTGAGGTGAGCCAGCAGTGGTAAACAGAAGGCTAGCGTCTTTCCTGATCCTGTTGGAGCGCAAGCGAGGATCTCCCGTTCCTGGCATAACAATAGGAAGCAGATTCAGTCCCCTAGCACAGACAAATCCGACTATTTAACTGTGGTTTTCTAGTTGTTGGAGCCACTCAAACAAAAACAAAATAACAATGTCATTCACACACCCGATCGTGCAGTCAATCGTACATGGCAATAAGCCATTCGTCCAACTCAAGGACACAATGGAGCAGAGGTGGTGCCAGAGCGGCCATGTGATAGAAACAACCCCATTCCAGTGTTCTCTAAAGTTCCCTGTAATGTTGTGCAGCATTCTGTAGTTGGCTGTGTTGTGATGTCCCTAGAGTGCTGCTTACATGCATCATCAGGGGAACAGCCTGCATCTGGATGGGCGTTGGAGAGCTCAGCCCTGCTTCTTTGAGATTCTGAAGAACTCGTGGGTTCAGGCGGTACTCTGTCTGCAGTTCCTCAAACGTGCACACTGGGTCAGGAAGATCCGAGCCGTGCACGTATATGCGGTTCTGATTGCGAATGCGGTTGATCTGAAATGAATTATAAAAAAAGAGAATAACCACACATTCTAGTGGAGCATATTTTCAACTGGTCAGCAGAGCTACAAGTTAAACCGGTTATAATTACATCATTATATGTATAGGAAATTAGAAAGAAGGCTTTCACAGAATTGTGTTGTCTCCTTGGATAAAATTGACCACCAAATGGCTTCTATATATAGAAATACCTTTTCATTATGGAGATCTTTAAGTCTCTTCAAGGAGGCTTTCTTCTTTCCATCCTCCTGCTTGTGAGGTTTTCCATCAGAAGACGTTGTCCAGCTTATTCCATTAGAGCCATTACTTTCTTGTGGTCCACCAGCTACTTCACAAAAGACAAAGATTATTTCAAAAGGAAAAACAAAATTTCAGCCAGCACTAAAGCTTGTTTAGCCAAAAAAATACAGTCGCTATTAACGCTTTCATTATATATTATTGTAAGTTACCAACATTCTTCCTGCTCCAAGATTAAACGTGTTATTCTATGCCAATATTATTTATCTAGTCTAGCTGACTGCAATTGCAAAAAAGACAGACTGCGCAGCCATCGACCCAATAGTGTTAATGTTTACCTTCTGTGTCAACCTGAATATCTTTCTTCTTTTTCTTCGACTTCACAGTAAGGACTTCTGGCTTCTTTCTTTTCCTTTTTTCTCCAACTTCAGTTTCATCCTCTGCTTCCTCACAGGGAGCATCCTCCTGGATTTGAGTCTTGCTACTTGAGCCTTTCCCAAAAAAGTCGATTCCCGAGATGTGATAAGAAGTCGAATCTTCTCCCTGAGAGCGCACTATCTGTAGGAGACGCGATATTTCCTTACAGTTGTGAGATTTGTTTATTTTAGATACAACCACACAAAAATATGAAAATACAAATTGGCCTATCCACCTTAACGGTTGTGTTACAACGTAAAATATTAAAGCGTGCTCTACCAATGTCTCAAACAGGAAGCAACTCCACAACTAACTGTTAATGTCATGGACTATTTGTCGTTCAGCAAATTCAGAAACAACCGGCAAATACCTTAAAACGTTCGGCATCTTTTCCAAATCTCTTTAAATCAAATTTTGCTCCAGCGCCAAGCTTTCTGAACAAGTCAGCGGCGTCCATTCCGACAGCGTGGTATGTTCTTCAGGCATTACTAGTCAACATCCGGATTGTGCATCAACTCTTGATGTAAACGTTGCCCTCTGGTGGACATTATGTACAATCCAATAATCTACAGCAATTTGTATATTTTTCTTTTTATACAGTCATTGATTGCATTCAATGTAAACATGTCTGACAGACAGCTCAAATAAATCGGACAGTTTTATTTGTGGAAATTATTTAATGATTAAAAATAATTAAAATATAATAAAATAAATACTAAATAATAAGATGTCTTCAGAAGACAAGAGCATACCGTCTTCCATTTAAAGACTAAAGATACATTATGAGTCTATGGCTATAAAATGGTTTCATTCTCGGCTTGTTGCCCAGGTGTTTACTCTCAGGTCTATTATGACTTGAATCTTGAGGTCCGTCATGCCTCTACAAGACTGACGGGGAATCATAAACTGGGCTCTGCTGAAACTGACAATGCAACGTCCAACACAACACTGCTCTTAAGCAAATCCTCTAGATAGTCCACAACCCTCTCCCTCCCGCTCTCCCTTTCTCTCCTCACCCCTTCAGCCTCCCCCTCCACCTGCAGCTCTTTCAGCCCAGCCAGGGTTTGCTGGAGGGCTGTGGTTCTCTGCTGGAGGCTGAGGACTTCCGTCCCGCTCTCTCCCTCCCCCTCCATCCCTCTGCCCCCCCCCTCCCCCCGCAGGTAGCGGAGGAGGTGCTCTCTGATGGCCCTGCCCTCGTCCCCCGCTAGCGCCGCCCCCAGCTCAGGCATGTCCTCCCATTGGCTGAGGCTGAGCAGGTGTACGAGGGCCTGCAGGAGCGTTTCGCGCAGGCTAGCACAGTAGCGGTACTCTAAGAAGTCATGTGTCTCCTCGCTGTTCTCCAGTGCCGTGGCCAGGGAGTGCCACACGCAGACGAATCTCTCCACGTCGCCGTAGCAACCACGGCGGGCAGGCACCGAGAGCGCGGCAGCCGACTTGATTCGCACCTTGAAGTTCTTACAGGAAGTGACCACAGAGCACAGCGCGGAGAAGGCGTCGCTAGACCAGGGGGCGGAGTCTAAGCAGAGACAAAGAAAAGAGTTTGGATATTAGTTTTCAGGTCATCCTAATAAGGGATAAGTGTAGTTAATGATACTCAACAAAACTGGAAATCAAAAAGGCACTTGGGAGCATTGCCATGGAAACTAGGTAACCATTTGACCGGTAACTATTTTGAACAAATCGCATCCCTGCATCGTGATAACCCTTCATATATCACAGGTTGATGTTTGGGATATCAGAGGTTTGTATTGGACAGGACTTACCGAGTGGCAAGGCGGGGTTTCGGAAGGCGTTTCCCAAGGCATAACAGGCATTCCATCGGACCTTCATGGTGGCCTCTGATTGGACGGTCTGTACCAGAGCCCTCACAGCCTCCTCTAGAGGGCGTTGGAACACTGAGCGAGTAAGCTGACCATACCGCAGGAAGTGAAGTAGATTCCCCAGTGCACGCACAGAGTTACACTTTACCTGAAACAGTCAAATAGGGATAGGGCATTTTATATGATATATATCGGTTTCAGGTATTCTACTGATTGGTATAGTCTACTGATTAGGGAGTAAGGTGTTTGACTCTCAGCGAAAATGTTGTTGGTTCCAACCCCAATGCCTGCAGTCAACCTGTAGGCATCCTTGAGCAAGAAGCCTATCTCCTACTTGCTCCATAATGAGATACACTTTAAAGTGGCTTTGGATAAAAGCGTCTGCTAACTGTCAAGAATAGTAACAGTAGCAATACATATCCATCACTGATCCCCCTTTGACCCCTATGTTACCATGAAATGTAATCTGAAAAACAGTAAAACATCAACCAGATATCTAGTGGATGTTAATCCAGCCTCCTCTCACCCGGTCCTTGTCAGCAGAGGCCCGGGTGGCGGACTGCAACATTTTCAGCAGCAGCATGTCGGACAGTTCCTCCTGGAAGTTGACACCAACACTCTCCCTGAACCGGGGAATGATTCTGAGTCAGCCATTTTATTCAGGACACATTAGCTTACTTCAGGAGGTTTGGTAAAACAGAACAAAATCACCCCCTCCACATCTATTGAATCAGAATTGTTCCAATAACGACTGTTTACAATATGCGTCTTCTCTTGTAGGTCCTGAATGTTTGCCTAAAGATTGGCAATATGTCAATAGTGTGAATCAAACCCGTTACCCTGGCAGTGTTAATACCAGTTGAGCTAGATGGTACCAGTGTGTAGAAACTGTTCTCACATGTTGGCAATAAACATTTACATCTAAACAAAAAGTGTACCATTTTACAAATGAACTATCAGGGTGTAGAAACTTAATTCTTACATGTTGACAATAAGCGTGTCTGTGAGGTTGCCTAGTGACCAGGCAGCTTTGGCTCGGACATTTGGCGATTTATCCTCAAGCGCCATTAGAATAGTGTTAGCTGTGTCGGCCACGAACATCACATCCTGCATACAGAGACAGAGAGAGAATTTAATCATGTACAACATATTTGTTCAATGGCCCATCAAAAAAATATTTCATCAGGCAGGATTTGGTCAGCATTGAAAACCGAGATCACTTGGCAGTAAAATTCTGTGTAGTGATATTATCACATCATTAGATATTCAGATGAACACTTTGCTCCTTCAATGAGCTTCAATGCAGTCCAATCCAGGCTTAATGTTGTTTTAGAACAATGGCAGCTGGGAGCACACTCTAGCATCTTTAATCACTTCAGGATTTAACATTACGCAGCAGCCAAATATTGACTTGATAAACAGATAAACATGTTAATGGTCTGCAAAGGTACACACCAGGACTGAGATGTATAAACACTATGGCTTAATGGGTTTCTATCCAACATTTAAGGAGGTTATAGGATATTTATTTTTAGGAGTTTCAGACTCAGTCTCAGACTAAACCAATATCTAGACAGCCTTTTAGGTGAGAAAAGACTGCATATTCCAACAGAACCTTTCTATCCAATTGTAGAAAGAGCAGAGCAAGGGCTAGACCAAGCCTGGTCCTGGGTGGGTACCTCTCGGAGGCTGGGGAAGAGGATGTAGACCCCCAGAGCACGCACTGCCGCAGCCTTCACCAGAGAGTTCTCACTGTAGGTCAGCCCCAGCAGCACCGTGATGCACATCATCTGGATCTTATCCTGCACACACGTAATACACATTAAATCTTCTCATCACACACACACACAATCTTACCCTGTATGCAATATAATAATATCTATAATCAATATAATTATGAAACCAAATACAACTTGGACTACCTTACTCCTCAAACTCCTCAGGAGTTCAACCTACTCCTACAACACCACAACACTCATGATATGTTACACACGTGTGCAACACAAGGCTCTTACGTCCAGCTGTGTGAAGGCCTGTGGGAGGATGGAGGACAGAGCGTCACAGGCGCTGGTCTGCAGGGTGGGGTGATGCTCACTCTGGAGGGCCCCATTCAGTGGCCCACGCAGGACCTCGGACCAAAAGTCCACCACCTACACACACACACACACACACACACACACACACACACACACACACACACACACACACACACACACACAC
>JAOPJO010000139.1:3313896-3329155 GCA_027123675.1 Molva macrophthalma | reverse complement strand
GCTGAGCTTCTCACCCTATCTCTAAGGGAGACGCCCGCCACCCTCCTGAGAAAACCCATTTCAGCCGCTTGTATACGTGATCTCATTCTTTCGGTCATCACCCATCCTTCATGACCATAGGTGAGGGTAGGAACGACACATAGTAAACACATAGTATAAAATAACATATACAAGCATATGTGCAAGAGTCACCTAAGTTCAGCTCATTGTGAGTCATGTTATCCTAGTAATTTATATAATAAAATGTCTTGACTCATCCAGCAAATGAAAAGAACAAAGCTTTTATTATATTACCTGCAAGGCGATGTTGTCGTTAATAACAATGTTGCCTATCTGGTCGAGCAGCTGGGCCAGCGATGTGATGGTTGTGGTTGCCGTGGCAACGTTCTCGACCGTCCTGCTCCACATGAGCCGATCCAGCTCCCAGTCGGCCAATCCCGCACTGCCACATGGCTCCACAAGGAAGCCAGGGGGGGCAGAAGATGACTGCACTCCCAACATCAGTCTAATACAAATACAGGTGTGCACAAGGGTAAGAATACACGTGTGGGGGAGCGGCTGGGATGTAATGGAGGGCTAAGAGAGTTCTACATATCCATCGTATCAATTTCCCTACCGAAGTTGTGCAAGGAACACCCCCATGACTTTTTCCATGTTAATGTTGATGTTCACTGGGAATGGAGTCTCCCCCCCTCCATACAAGTCATTTACATTGTACACCTGTAAGACAAAGTCGAAGCCTGAGGTCAGCACATACAACAAAGAGTTAACGCTTTCATCCTTTCATCCCATAGTTTTAATTTCCAATGCTTGTCTTTGATTCCAGAATGTTCCCACAATGTCCCCTTGCTTAATAATTAGGGGGGACATTTTGGATCAATCATATTTAACAAATGAACACCCAATCTTAACATTAACAGAAATATTGGCTCAGAGGTTTGGATAGGATAGGATGGATATTATGTTTCTAGTGCATTTGAAAAGTAATTACCATAATTCCTCCCCAGCGAGGTGAGTGGAAAGCGTTGGAGGCCACTGGGACTTTTTTATGGTCATGGATGAAGAGCGGGGAGTGGTGGGCATCAGGGACATAAAGCAGGAAGTTCAGCACCGGGTTGGAAGATGCAGCATTAGAGCCTGGAGGAAAACACAGAAATATTGACTCAGAATTGGAGACCTCTCAATGCCCTTTGGAGATGTTCTTGTGTCCTTGAGAGAGAATGAGTCTTACCAAGCCTGGCCTCCACAGGGTTTATGACATGTGCAAGGCTGTCTGCATTCAGCGTGTAGGCCTCCAGGCTGCTGTCAAAGCGAGGGTTGACACCCAGCATGGCGTAGTACAAAATCTAGAAGAACAAAGAGTGGGGGAGACGTCATACCTGTGTGTCTTTTAAATCATCAAGAGGACTGATTAACATACACCCTTGTTTAGTACACACACACACAAGCATGCACGCAGGCAGGCATGCACACACACCTGTGAGTCAATGCTGAAGTTAGCCAGAGGGGCCAGTTTAGTGAGCAGAGGCTGGATGTAGCTGTGTACAGCACCCTCAATGTCCCAGTGTAGGCGATGGGACTTTGGGTCTGGATTCAGCAGGCTGAACGTTATCTCATAACCTAAAGCGTTTCATGAACAGAAAAGAAGAATAGATCAGATTTTGTTTCTACTCCAGCAATAAATCAATGTTGACAATACTTATTCTGTATATTAAATGGACAGCTTTTTACTATTTAGTCATAACAAACACTTTAATCTAATATATCTTGATACAAGGCATCTCGCTCAATAATGCCTACAAATAGACACGGAGTGTAGGGAACTACTGAGCCACCAATAATCTATCCTGCCTCCCCATACAATACTATGGTATCATAGGTGCATATAATATCTTACCAGGGCTGGATTTAAAGGACCTCATGCTGTCAGCTAAACTCTCCTTGCTCCCAGGGCTGAGGCGGACTCTGTCACTGAGGGCAGCCGTGATGTCAGTATGACTGAACGACATCACCTGCACCACCTGTCTGATGCGAGGCTCCAGGTGTGCGAGCAGCTGCTTGTGGTTCTTGCCCACTCTCATCTGAGCGCCCATACGCAGCAAGGCGGTCCTTCGATGGCCGATATACACATCCACGTCCTGGGGGGAATGACATGGAGCCAAATCAAGAAGTTAAATGTATTGTAGATTATTAATGTAATGATTATTACAGTATTTTCATTTCAGTTGAGAACTCAGGTATTGAAGGAGCACGTGAAAAGAAAGAGCAGAGGTTGTTGGTACCTGAGGCAGAAGAACGGATGTTTCTGGAATCACGTAAACCACAATCGAACCACAAGGACTGGCACTAAGGGTATGCAGTGAGAGATCGGCATCTGTGTGAAGGACAGAGAGGGTATCGTCGCCCGAGTGGTCTTATTAGGATCTCATTTGGAATTCTTAAGTGACATCCTGCTTGGTACCCTTACCCACTTGGTAAGCATGTATTGTCATCCATTACATGGATGATTTGCATTTGAGCATACAAATGTCACACAGATAGTGTGAAGTTGTGCTCAAGGCGGAAGAGTAAATCTTACCTGCAGCAGTGGGTTGCTTCAGGGCATCTTCCTCCATGATGTTAGCTGTACGATACTTTGACTCATAACGGTACCGCAAGGTTGTGTCGGCTGTAAAGTGAAGATGCAGAATATAAGTACACTGAAAGAGAGGAGCATGCTAGCTTACTTGATCTGACAGTACTGGCAAACATATGAATGCCGTCATCACCATCAACTTTGTGGGCCTCCTCGTGCGTCTGTGTAAACGGAACCTTCTTCTGCTGCTCCGGTGTGAGCGTCCCACGAGAAAACACGACCTCCACGTCAACACTCAGCTGCAGCTGTGGAACAATTACCAACGAGATGAGAATAGCCAATGCATGCAGATGGTGAACGACTGATGAACATAAAGTGTAATTTATTGATCGGTAGCACGGACAAACCTGGAGTTCAGCCAACTCATTGATCTGGTTGACAGGAAGCCAGGCTCTGTACGTTTCTGTGGTGCGCCACCATAACGGGACCCCTACCACGACCACCACCACTGCTATAGCCAGAGCAGCAAGCTGGCCTCGTTTGCGCTCTGTTTAGATAGATAGATAGATAGATAGATGGATTCCAAGCAACCTGATTTAACATTACACCCAGTATCATGTATTTCTAACTAAATAGATTTAATTATATTTGGTTTTATGAATTTCATGAATAAAGAGGATAGCAATAGAAATGTCGTGCCCTATGCAATTACCTTGATTATAACCAACTTGTGCAATACAACACTTTTAAGAGTACAACAGTGTATGAACTCGATAAAATAGACGCAAATGCGTTATTTTATACTCGATGTACGTGTCACAATTGACTAACCATTCCCCCGCAAAACTATTGCAGAGCAAGTCCAAGATCTGCTAACGTACTACAATATCCTAGTCGATATATATCATATAAGTATGCAAAACATAAATAAAAGAAATAAGCATTTGTGATTTAACTCACCCACTTCCGTAGTAGCCATTCTGTCAGTGCGGTAAATAGAGGCGTTGGTTTAAAGTCAAGCGTGGCAAAGAACATCACGTGATCTCTAAGGACCATCGCAGAGTTGTTCAAATGGATGTTGGATCTTGTTAATAAGCTAGAATTCGAAATAGGCTATATTAAAATGTAAAATATAATATCAGGATATTTTTCTGTTCGTAGCTAGGCGCTGATTTAGCTTAATCGAGAACTTAATGGGATGTTGGGGTGTCACGCATAGACTATGGCATACAAGACTAAAGAACCAAACGCACCCATGTTTCACCGATATACGTTATATTGCTGAGCGAATAGCGCCCTCCAGCGAACGAGCTGTCCTACTCCGAGCTCACAAAATCAAAATAAATACAAATAAAATCTACAATTAATGGTTTGAATCGTTTGATGATAAAGAATGCTAAGATAATCAGTATTGTAGATATTGACATGAACTATGAAATATTTAAACAAAAATGCCCTCTGTTCATTCATGTAAAGAGGGCTACATTAAGAAAGACAGAATGATTGCACGTCGCACATGTGTAGTTATTTGTATTTTATTAATTTTTTTCTCCACTACTTTACACACCAAGTGCTCAAAGAACAATATCAACACAAACAATATAACATTCCAACACGGCAGTGACTGTTTCCCCCCAACCCCACGTGACAGACAACCAAGGTGACAGGTGACAAGACCAGCAGAAGCCGTCTCCTCATCCAGTGAAGGGTCAATAGTGGACTAAAACACAGGCACCACAAAATATTGATAGCTTCACAACTGAATACATTGATTGATAAATAATTTATATCTCTTATTACATTTAGAACAGACACACAATACAACTCCTTATTAAGCATTTTAAGGATTAGACAAACAGAAACATTAAGATGAATGATTGAGCATTTTGACGTAAAGTTGTTTACAGTCTGCTGGAGCAACAGCTGTCTAGTTAAACCTACACTGTGTGTGTCACTCAAGCAATCTTACTCAGACACTCTCTAATACATTAGGTAAATCAGCAAATTAAACTATTTGCAGTTAATCTTATTGGCTGTTCTTGAAATCTGGACCTCTCTCTAACTTGACTTTGGTAACCAATCCACTGGCTCCACTGCAGGACAGAAGTGTTAGTGTCATGTGTCAGATAAACCACAACTGCATTCTCATACTTCTCATTGCAAAACACCAAGATGATATACCACCTGCATCTACACAAACATCATCTGTAATGGTTTATGAGAAAGGTAAAGATACCTATGTGCTCGGTTTCATTTTCTTTACCAAAGCAACCTCAACCATTACCAACATGCACAATCCCCTTTGTCTTTTAAAAACCCATAACTGCTCACACACATTAAATAATATCACTTTTACAATTGCCACCAGGATCTCTTGTGTCCTCAGAGTAACAGAAAACACAGCCTCTTCCCCTTGTTGTTTGTTTGGTATGTATTACCATTGTTGTTTCACATTATGTGTTAAACTCACACATCTAACAATGGTATTTTGAACTCTAAAGTACAGTAGACAGAGCAGGCTTTTTATAGAGAGGGGGAGTGGGGGTTGAAGAGGAAAAGCGGAGCAGGTAAGACTATAAGTGTGGCCGCAGCAGCATGTGGAAGTCATTTGGGCTGGCTTAGTAGGCGTGGTTGGCTACGTAGAGGGACTGCCCTGCTGCGTTGTCACTTCCAGAGGACTCGTACTTGCCCTGTGCAGCCAGGCTGTTTGCCTGGAGGAGACACAGAGAGAAACATGGACAACACTGAAAATCTTTTCTGATCTTTTTAAAGACAAGCTGAATGGGTAGTCAGAGCCCATTTTAATCCATAATGTGGGGAATTTCAAAGTACAATAGGATGTTATTATTATGGGATATTAGAAAATTGAGAACATTTGTATAGTATATAGAATAGTGGGGGTACCAACAGACACCAACTGTGTTGTTATTTATACATTTACAGACTTTGTTATGAAATCCCATCTAAAGAGGACATTAAGGTGATTGTCTTTTAAATCATATTGCACTCAAATAACTGATGAGATTTCACTCGCACCTCGGCACGTTTGATGAACTCCTCAGTGGCTGCCTTCTCGTTGTCCAGCTCTCCTTTCCAGGCGTTGAGGGCAGAGGCCTGCAGGGCGCGGCCGTAAGAGAAGGTCAGAGCCCAGGGCTTGGCCAGGGGGCAGGTATTGATGGCGTTGAGGTTCACGCTGGCCTCCTCCTCTGACTGGCCACCAGATAAGAAGGTCACACCTTGGGAAGGAGACATCATCCCCCATGAAATATACACACACACACACAGTTAGAACTGCAGAATAAGCCAACCCTTGTCTCATCTTTAACTTAATGAATTAATTTCCTGTTGGACGAAGCACAATGACTCACCGGTGACGGCAGGGGGCACTGTGCGTCTCAGGGCTGTGACGGTTGCCATGGCGATCTCCTCATTGCTGTACTTGTGGGGGCAGGAGTGTCCAGCTGTGACCATGTTGGGCTTCAGCAGTGTTCCCTCCAGGTACACATGGTGGTCTGACAGGGCTTTGTAGACGGCCGCAAGCACCTAGCAGACCAGAGCGAGGAGGAGGACATTTGGAAACATAGACATGTGGAGATGATTCTCAACTTACTATTTTTTTGCACACACATACCACATAAACCAAAATACACACAAGATCATCTCAATGGACCAGCATGCTCCCTTACTAAACCATCTGGCCAATCCCTTTACAGCTCTTGACATAGCATATTGTAGTGTAAATTTGAATAAAATCAAATGCGCCTTATATGGCCTAAATTATCACTGAAATGATAACTATTGTACAAATTGTCACACTGTTAATATCCAGATGAATAAATATAACAATAGGTTTGTGATGAAACTCACCTTCTCACTGACGTACTGGCAGCGTTTGAGGTCATGGTCTCCGTCAGGAAGGATCTCAGGCTCCACAATAGGAACAATCCCGTTCTAGAAGCCAGAAGCCAGTTTACAACTCATAACACTTAGATAACGGACTAGAAAGATACCAATATAGGAAGATATAAAGACAAGTTAACAGTATACTTAGATTTGAGGATAAAATAGCAAGAGTTGAATACACTAAGCTAACAAGATACCAAGCTAAAAAGATCCCAAAATACCAAGGCAACAAGATATCATGCTAGGCAGATACTACGCTAGCAATACTACACTAGCAAGCTAGCGACATATCAAGCTAGCAGGATATTTTTATTAACAAGATACAAAGCCACCAACACCCACCTGCTGGCAGATGCTAGCATAGCGTGCTAGGACATTGGCGTTCTCCATGATGGCCAGCTCAGAGGGAGTGGTCTCGGTGATCTTCAGCACGCACCGCCACTTGGCAAAGTCAGCGCCATCCTTTTTGTACTGGGCGCAGCGCTCAGACAGCCCGTCCAGACCTGGAGGGAAGTCAACATGTTAGACATCATCTTGTGGATGTGTGTGTGACTTGGAGTGTGTGTGGTGGTCATCAGGTTACCTTGTGTGGTGGTCTCCCCATTAGTCCCCGCAAGGGGCACAACACCTTTGTCTACCTGCAGAAAGATAAACACTGGTTACCCCTAAATACTACCTTGTTAGTCAAGAGATGTTTTTATGAGGCAACTTGAAGTGAATACAGAGACTGGTGGGAGTTAATACAGTGAACAAACCTTTAACATATAACATTATAATACTGTTTTTCAAGTACTATAAATCAACACCGCAGTTTTCTCCTTCATGTGATCTTCCTGTATTTATGAGATCCCAGCTTAATTCTGCAGTTCTCCATGCTGTGTTCACCTGTGTGTATGTGTGTGTGTGATTGTGTGTGTGTGTGTGTGTGTGTGTGTGTATTTATAACCAAGCTAAAGTAAGCCAAGTAAGAGAGACCTGAATGGAGCGTTCTGCTGACTCTCTTCCTTTCTCCGTGAGAAAGGGGGCGGGAGTGAACGAGAGCGTGCGTGACATAGAGAGTGAGCTACAGGCTTTGAGAGAGCCTCACAGGCAGCAGAGTCCAGGTGTACCTTAATGCCCACGACAAGGCCTCGGTCCTGGATCAGCTTGGCGAAGACGGTCCCGTCGTCGCTGCTCTGGTACAGGGTCTCGTGGAAGAAGATCACGCCGCCGATGCAGCTGTCGATGCGCTCGTCCGCGGTGAAGAGGAGCTGGCGGTAGCGCCGGCGGTTTTCCTCCGTGTTGTCCACGCCGATGGGGTTGAAGCGCTTGGCCATGCTGCCTGTGGACAAACGCACGGCACCGCTTGATCCCATGCAGGCATGGTGCTGCTAGGATACACTCACATGGGAGTTACAGACCACATGGCATGTGCTGGTGAACAGCTCTCTCTCTTGAAGATGCATTACTCAGAGTTGCCAGTCTGACTTCCTTAAATACACTTTATATTATATATAACATAACATAGAAGTGATATACTCTCACACAATTATATACTATTACATATATATTATTAATTATATATACAAATGAATGCAAAGCACGATGCATATCCTTTCTAGGCAATTTAAATAAACAGAATTGTCCTATGTACAGACATAATACATATTTTCACCTTAATTAATTACCATCAATTATTTTAACCAAGAGTGACACAAGGAAGTATCATCATTTAGTTGTGTAGCATTCAGCAGTAACACGAAAATTCTGTGTGACGAGTAATACGGAAATACAGGGCTGCCCAACACATCTTGTCCGGAGGGGGGGCTATACAGAGAGAGAGCGAGAGAGCGCGAGAGATAGAGAGAGAGGTAAAAGTACCGGTGGATTCATCGGCTGCCAGGATGCCTTTGCCCGGGGCGACGATCCTCTCTGCGATGTCCTGGAGCTCCTTCTTCTGCTCCGGGGTCAGGGCGGGGAACTGGTGAGTCATCTTGGCTGAGAACACAAACAACCACAGGAGATGGAGAGCTTACAGTGGGTACTAGTTCACCTCTAGTTACTGGTTAACCTCTCCTGGGTAACCTCTGTTATCCGATAGGTCATGGTTAACCTCTAGTCGTGAACCCACTGGTTTAAGGTCTCTAGTGGTCAGTTACCGGTTAACCTCTATACTGATTAACCTCTACTGGTTTACCTCTATACTGGTTAATCTCTAGTTACTGGTTGACCTTTAGTTGTTGGATAACCTCTACTGGTTAACCTCTATACTTGTAACCTCTAGTTACTTGATAAGTTCTAGTTACTGGTTAATCTCTTGTCGCTGGCTGATATTTTGCTGTGACTCAAGATGACTTGAACTCAAACAGCCACAAAATGGAGGACATGTTAAATCCCAAGCACCGCTGACTCACTATTATGTTGTAATACAACACCCTCTCCAGACTTTGTCAGATTAAAATCCATCATATTATTAAAGATATCGGATCTACATTCATCATCATCTTTTTTGTGTGTTTATTATTCTCGACTGGGACATGGGTTCTCTTGTATTGATTTATGTTTACGGTTTTTATTTCTATGCATTTTTTTGTTATGCATCTTTGTTTAAATTTGTATTTATGTCTGTGGCAAACAAATATTATTGTACATACATCTGCATATTAACATATATTTTATATTTCTCTGTACATCTCACGAGTCTAAGGCTCCAGGACAAATCCCAGTAGCCAAGGTCCTAACACGTGGCCAATAGCCAATGGGCTTCCTCTCCCTCGCTCACCCGTAAATAATCAGTTACGTAATGCCATACACATTGACTGTGTAGCTATGGCGATTAGAGACACAGAGAGAGACAGATGAAGCATGAGACAGAGGGACAACATGAAAGGCGGAGAGAAACAGAGCAACAGAAAAAGACAGAGCGTGAGAGAGACAGACAGACTTACTGACAGGGATAGAGAGAAAATTCAGAAAGATTTATAATTTGAGTAATAATCCATCTGTGAAATGAAAACTATTTTTAATAGAATCAAGAAAGCAAAGAGACAAAGAGGGAGACAGGGAGAGAAAGAGAGAGGGCGACAGAGAGATTATGCAATCGCCTTCATATGAACTGGGCTGCCACTCTTCATTACATCAAACAATGAGAGACATGGACGCTAGCCAGCCTGTTCATTTACATTCAGTTCACAATCTGCCCCCCCTGGCATAGTGGTTTGTGGGTCAGTTTAACGTTGTTTTGTCCCATATTCATTCCTGAATCATACTTTCTAATTTATTTTTAGCACTGTGTTGTATTATTTATGGAATTAGATAGTTGGGGTTTATTTTGAGCAAAATATAGGCCTAAATTTTAGAAAAATAGCAGAACTCAGGAGCATATTTAAACCGTTATGAAGCTGATCCAAAGTCCAGATATATACATCTGACTCCAAGCATTATTAGCATTATCATTATTGGACCTGCAATGTGCTTCTATTAGGAATCACTCTTGTTGACTTTGTCTGCATTGTGGTGGGCCTGACAACGGTGAAATGTATGGAATGTGGAATATATCTGGTGTGAATTGTTGCCATAATCCTGTTGTTCGAAGAGCTTTTATCCCCCGGAAGCTGTGGTCGGATAAACAAGCAGCCTGCTGATAGTGCATTATCATTATACATTCTCATGTTTTCCTATCCTTTATTTTACTTGATATGTGAATCATTTTATGACATAAAATTACTGACCGAATTAGACACAATTGCCTTTTTAAAATAACTATTTGTTCTGACATGAATGTCTACACTTTTGTTTTTATTGGTGATGGTGACTCGTTGTTTACAGAGTTATATGCTATTTTTTGTCGTTTATATCTCAGCTGATGGTAGAGATGAGGTGTGTGTGTGTGTGTGTGTGTGTGTGTGTGTGTGTGTGTGTGTGTGTGTGTGTGTGTGTGTGTGTGTGGACTGGCAACGCCAAGATATTGACTGTCCCATCACAGATCGCATGTGCGATTGTGCAGTGTATATATGGAACACTTAGATCCAGCAGGACTAAGAGGATCACCTGCCTGTATGTAATCTACAATCCTGCCCTTAGAGGTTACACTTGTTTTCTTCACCAAACCTTTTCAACGTGTGCACACTTGCCGACATATCGAGCAGACATAATTTGCGATGTTGCCAAGCAGATGCCAAGCAACCCCTTTTGATTAATATAATGGAATTTGAAGTCAAGACCTGTCGTGATACCAGAAATGGTCTACGTGCACTTGCGCAGCTAGAGAGACCCCACCCACCTCTCAGTGACACTGGCCTCGGAGCGCAAATTTAGGAAATTGCTAATGTTTACGAATATATATTTCGCAAGTAAACGTAAGCTAATAAAAATGGTTAATGAAGCATGCAACTAATATAACCAACACGACTATCTCTTGTCATTTCGCCAATTGCCTCTCTGTATTATGAAGCAAAATGACATGCGTCGTAGAACTAATTATTTCCTTATGAAAATGAGCGACATTAGTTTAACATAGCTTAAAACGAACAAAAAACGGCCACCAGAGATGTATTGCTTCATCACTTTGCTACCTTATTATATACTTCTCTGTATATCCTATAGTTTAGTTTAGTTTATACGTTTATTTAAAAGGGGGCATGCACAACACAACCATTGGACCAGAGTTAGCTTATAGCTAATTTACAACTAGGCTATAGTCCTTCTTACCTGATGATGGATACAAGAGGAACAACTCAGGTGTGCTGGTGATGCAGGGATGGAGGGTGTCTGGCTGTCTGCTGTTTCAACGCCGCAACGCAACGTGACTCTTTACGAAACCTAGCGCCGGGCGGAGCCTGGCATCCCTACGTCATCTGACACTGTATTCTCATTGCGTCTGCGCACGAGCCACAACCATGACTCAAACAACAATGCAGTATGACGCTGCAATGTTCAATACTAAAGGAAAGATTAATTAAATGGAAAACGGATGGTGTTAATAAAAAGTGGTGGATAAGAGTGCTTGTTATATGTTACAACATGTGTTTAATACATAAACTGTATTTTTTGATATATTTATATATCATTATACATAACGACAATGATTAGTAGGCCTACTGTAATGTATACCATACAGGGATCAAATATATATGCAAGTATTATCACATGTCCATGTCGTTATAGAATAACTCTCACAGAGAGAGAGAAGAGTGTGTGTGTGTGTGTGTGTGTGTGTGTGTGTGTGCGCGTGTCTGTGTGTCTTATGAATGGCCTTTCACGGGAGGGGAGAGATGAACTGCTGGCGCCTCCATTACCCCCCCTCCCTCTGATATACAGCGTGGATGGCGAGCGGGCCGTGCATTCCCTCACAGCTAAAATAGACAGCCGTGGGTTTCTGTTAGCATGGGGAGCACGGTGTACGCAGCGGGCGTGGGTCTGTGAGTGAGTGAGTGAGTGAGTGAGAGAGAAATGCGTATATAAGCAAATAATGTATGACCGCTGCGCGCTATAATTAGCACACACACAGATAAAGTGCAGATCAGCGGCGGCGGGTGTTAAAACGGAGCCCCGCCTCTTGCCAGAAGACATTAGAAGCCACAAAAAAAAAAAATTCCGAAAGGTTGAGACAGCGAACCCTCACTGATGTCCCCACTAAGCTTCTGTAATAGCATTAGTTCAATCCAGACCCTGCGGTCTAAATGATGCAAGGGCCATTTTGGCAAGACCTAACCACCAATGACACAGATGATGAATGCCTAATTTCTAAAATTACATTTCAGCCCTTAACTATCGTAATGGAGGGGGAGACAATGCCACGGGGTAGAGTCTCATTTGCATATACTGAGAGGGGGGTAAGGTGGGGGGAGGGAAAAATAATGCATCATCCCGGGGCGAACTGTAACTATTAACATGCTGACTACAGTCAAAGACTACAGTTTTTGGCTAACCTTGTGTGTCTGAAAGTGTGTGTGTGTGTGTCTGTGAGAGAGAGAATTTGTGTGCGCGCACGCGCGTGTGTGGGTATCATAGAGTGTGTGGAGTATAGATCGGCATGCATTGTCTTGGTCTCTGAGGGGCTGATACCATTGGCATCTGGCAGGACGACAATTGATTATTTGGGCTTTTAGCTCCCTAGCAGCAGCCCCTCAGCCCCCCCACCCCCCCGTCGTGCCCACACCCCACTCTTCCACCGTGTCCACACCCCACCCTTCCACCGTGCCCACACCCCACTCCCATTCAAGCCTCTTTTAACTGCAGTGGATGATGCACACGCTTCTTCAAACAGGAATGCCTCCTGGGCATTTCCAGAGTCTAGACTAAAGACCATGAAGTAATTCAGTTGGTTCCACTTTGAAAAAGGTATAGAAATGAATAATAAAACGTGTGTGTGTGTGTGTGTGTGTGGAATTGGTAATAATGCAAGAGAGCAAGACAGGTAGTGCTGGAAGTTCCCACGAGGGGCAGAACGAATGCTTAATAACGCTTGTGCTGCTTTAGGTATTTTTTGCAAAGCACAATAGTCCGTGCCAATCTTCTTCAACTTTCATTGTACCCCGGTTTCATAAATGTTGCTATGAAATTAGGGCAATTACAGTGCCAAATTTACACACTGCGTTTTAATTACCTCATCTTGTCGCCTCGCCTGTTTACTCGGATGTAAAGCCGCCCCCCTGCCTCCCCCTGTCCTGAATGACGATGTGAATTTGCACGTTTGCCTTCCACTCGTCGTCTAGAACCCAAGCATCTATAGGAGCGTGTTTATGATGCTGGGTTTCTTTTGGTTGATTGATAGGCAGACGGTTGGCAGACGCCGTGTCGGGTTTGGCCGGCTACAGAAAGCATTGGTTGGCGTCCCCGGTCTACTCCAGGGTCAGGGCTGAAACGGGGCAGTGCTGCTGCAGCAAACAAGCTCAACTTTTCTGGATAAAACCATGACGTTAACAGACAAGAAAATAATATTAAAGTTGCAAGTGTAATGGGGGCGATCAGGACATAATGTAGCTTTGGTCTGTGCTTAAGAGCATGCATGTTAAGTATCAAGCGGATAGTATTATGCTAGATAAACTTAAGCCTGCGTAGAATTTCAAATAGGCTACAATAAAAGATGGCCTTCAAACTGATTTTAGAGTTCATTCAGAACAAACTGTTGTGTTGGTCTTTTCCATTCGGGTCCAAGGTTTGGGGAGCTTGCCTTCAAGATGATCTGCTGTATTCCCAGAAGCAACACATAACGCTACTTTGACTGCCTCTAAAAAGGAACAAGGCACACACTGAATTTCATATGAAATAATGCCTTCAGTGGTCAATAATGCATTACACACAAACGTTGTTATAAGTCATAACGTCATAGTAAACACCACATCACATCTTGCATCTCGTATTTGCAAAGCTCATAATGTTGCGTTGCCAATCTAGTAATGTTGGTACAATCGAATGTGAACAGAACACAGTGAAGCCCTTTAAGATTAACTGATTAATGGCTATATAAATATTCAATGATGTAGCCAAGTAGCTTCAATACCAGGGTAGAAAATAATGTTTTAAACGAGGCCTTTTTTGCCCCTGTGATACATTTTTGTGACACCTTATTTTTTTCTACATACTAACCACTCTGGACACGCTTTGCAAAAAGAAAATACAGAAGGTAACTCTTTAGTTTATATGGGCATTTAAAGTGGCAACCCTGAAATTCTCCATTTTGTTCTCTTTTGCGGTACCTATTACAAAAAAGAAAAAAAGCTAATAAGCCGCTACACACACACACGTGAGGAGAGGAGTTAATGTGTTTACGGCAGCTCCGCCATGCTGCCACTGCTGGGGCACAGGAAACGGTTCACTTACTGCACCACTCGTGATTTGATTGCAATTCAAATTTTTTTGTTTTTAATTTTTAGGGGCAAAATGTCCTAAGCCCCTGTGAATTTCTGACTCCGCTATACACCAGTGCTCTAGATTTGATGATTCCAGGTTTAAAGAGGGTACCACAAATTAACGGATCAGCCACCATTTAACAATTAACCAATTAACTATTGAGTAATGCACAGCACAATGCAAAAGTAGGCTACTATTACTCACTATGTTATTTTGTGCAGGATTAACAAGCATCAGCAAAACTCATATTTACCAATGAGCCAGGAAGGGAGACAGTAATTAAATAAAAACGTTATTAAACTGACATCCATTACCTTCAGTGGATAAAACCATCACAAACGGCACCAAACATCAAGGAGAGCATTTCTTGAATTTCCATAAATGAGGTTGACATCAAGGCAGCTAAAAACAGACCTGTAAAAGTAATGCAGAACTTAAGTTTGGTTGTACGGCATATTCAAACACAAAAAATGAAAAGAGCAGAACTAAATAAAAGATTTTTGGTCCAAAAAAACCATTATAGAATTGTATTAATATTTTATTAAATCCTACCTTACTCTCCAATAGCTCTGAGTAGTTCTTGCTGGATGTACTTGTTCTGTTTGAATGTTTGTTGTTTAGAAACCTTGCAGGTGCGTGTGATCAGCTATAATGACTATAGCAGGGCGGGCTACAACTAAAAGACTTTATGATTGGCTAATGTTAGGTAAGCTATATACAAGTACCATAAAGGGTAGGTACAAAATATAGTCAGCATAATCTATATGATGTATAGATTATGTTGCAGTACAGTTGCACACACAGACAATTCACATGCAGTCAAAATAAGGGACACATAAAACAGGCAATAAAGTGCTACAATGCTTAGAACAATAAAACAGGAAATAAGTACTTAAAACCAAACAATATGTCACCTCCGTGATGGCCACGTAGCGTTCAATGGCGATG
>JAOPJO010000139.1:3288780-3313796 GCA_027123675.1 Molva macrophthalma | reverse complement strand
CCCCCCCCCCCCCCCCCCCCCCCCCCCCCCCCCCCCCCCAGCAAAAAGTAATCAACAAATCACCAACTAAAAGAAACAATGGGGCAAAAGGACAACCGCAGACTATCCTTATTCACTGACAGTCTCCATGACAACACAGCCTGGCCCCCTTACTCCAGGGTGTCTGTATACGTCACCTCTTAAAAGTGATGTTTAAATGTGGCTGTAATGTACCCAAGTAACATCTACTGGTGACCAATGGACGTGATACAATGTTGTTGGTGTCGATGGCAAAGCCTTGAGTTGCAGATAGTGTCTAACATTGTTGGAGTACTGAGAAACCACCATAGTCCTACAGCTGGTCTGGCTTCTGCAGAAAGCTGATCAGTTAAATATCAGGCCAAAAGCATCTGAACATGTATGTAGATCCCTGCTTCTCTATTCACTTCTAAATGTTCCCTTAAAGCTGTGGTTCCCTACCTTAGGGTCCCCTGACATGCATATGGGGTCACAGGAGATTGCTGCATTTTTCCATTTGAATTAAATTTTTTAAAGCTCCACAGTCACTTACACCCAGTCCCTTTACAGTTGAAAATCCTTCTGCTTGGGTCGGTGGTTTGACAAAAATGTGTAATGTTGTTAAACAGGGTAAATTCCCTGTTTAAATCCTTGAGTGAGTGTGAAGTGCGTTCGGACGTCTGAGAACTAGGGAACCCACTGTGTTTCTAGGAGTTATGAAGGTATTTATATTTCTTATACCTTCATAACTCCTACAACTTGTCTTTTTTTGCCTCGGACCAAATCTTTTCATCACCTGGGCGGGCTAATCCTCCTGCTAAAAACACAGCCAACCTCTGGTCCAGCTCCCAGTGGTCAATAGTAGCAGTCCCAAAGGTGACCGAATGAAAGTGTATCAACGTTATTTGTGGAGCTGAGCATGTGATACAGGGACAGATGCTGTGAAGATGCTCATCCACATTCAGAGACAATTCAATAGCACTATGTTGATATCAAATCAATGTGTGTGTGTGTGTGTGTGTGTGTGTGTGTGTGTGTGTGTGTGTGTGTGTGTGTGTGTGTGTGTGTGTGTGTGTGTCCTTGCACAGAGGCACGGACAGCACTAAATCATGTCATGAGAAATGGTCAGATGCTAGACCCTCCAGCAGTTGAGAAAGGTGTTTGAATGTCAACATCTGAACACGTTGCAGATAGGGAAAGATGCCCTGATGGGATTTTTTCCTGTCTGGGGCTGTTTTCTTGACAGAGCTTGCGCTGAGGAAAGAGGTTAACCATGATGATGTGCAAGAGCGGCAAGGGGAAATGTATGTGTGTGTGTGTCCATATGCCGGCCCAGATGAGGCACTCAAGGGACCCGGTATGTCAGTGCCTTAGGACTAATGTGTGTGGGTTGGGGTGGGGGGGGAGGGGGAATTGGATGTAATAAGTGAGAAATTTGGTACTTTCTCCAAAGTGGAACGATTTCTCGCTAAGAGAGAAAGAGAGCGAGAGCGAGAGCAAGAGTGAGAGAAAGAACGAGAACTTCCGGGTCGACAGATATGAGCTTTTGACATGTGCACATGTTACTGGAGTGTAGGCCTGTTTATATAGTGTGTTTTACATCTTCATTAAGCCATGCACACCGTTTACACAGGCTTTATCAGTGCAAAGGCAAGCACCAGTTACCCTGGACATCTTTGCAGAGTTTACTGTTAGAAGGAATAATTTTGTCATTGTGAGAATATGATTGATTGTATTAATTCATCACCACTACACAGTTGACATGTTCAACATTGTTATCTTATTGAAAGGTGTATAGTTGATGATCAATAATGTTAACTCATGTCAAGTAGAAGCGCACTTCCTCAACAAATTAAACTATCACACCATCTAGTGGTAACAACGTGCTACTGATACCAAGTTTGAGTAGTAGTTGTTGAGTAGTTCTATGTCTCGAAAAAGAACCCTGTCTGCTCTCCTCTTACACCAACCCCGCTTAATGCTATTTTCCTCTTATTACTACTGGATGAGCACCTCTGCTGTAGCGATCGGGGGTGCAATAGCGAATTGCCAACTGAAAACTTCTAACATCCAAACAAATGTGAACGCATGCAAAGATATTGATCATAGGGAATTCCTGCGATTGTAAAAATTACAATAAAAAATAAATAATAATACCTAGAAAAACAATAGGTATCCACAGATACTCTGTGAATACCTAATTAAAGCTGCAAGCAGCATTTACACAGGGCCAAACACAGACCATTACGACATTTTTGTTTTTTATACGGTTGACAACGTTGGAATAGCCTCAGATTGGGTCTGGTGTAGGGTCGGGCGATCGTCTCTATTTTCATATTGTCCAATCATGGTTATTCTAGATTGCCAATATACGATCCTATCGCCAGGGGTTGGGGGGAGTTACGTCCACTGCAAGCGATACAGTTAAAGTTACGTGGATAAACGTTTATAAATGAGTTATTTTAATTTTTAATTTTCAAAAATCAAAAAAATATTGAATGGTAATGTCTCATATCAAACAACGGCTCCCTTTTAAAAGTCTGTGTGTCTGATTAGTGCAGCAATATCACAGCAGCATGTTCCGTTTAACATTATTATCTTATCTTTAATATCACAATCCAAATCTTATCCATAACGTTCACTACTCTTATGGAGCAAAGCGCATCGTTTTGATGAGCAGCATAGTGAGAACGGAGATGCGGGGTGTCAGATCCATGAAAAAGGCTTCACTTGTCACTCTTGCTAATTAACGGGGCTAATCGGGTGGACATTCTTCTCCACCAGAAACATCCCTAAATGCACAGTAGGGCGCAGATTCTAGAGATCTGATATTACTCTACAGAGTAGTTTGCTACGTTGTAACGTGCTCTCCGTTGTAACTTTACAACTCGTTGAGTTGTGAACTTTACAAGTCAACGAGTTGTAAAGTTACAACTCGTTGAGTTGTAACTATATGACTGCGTTTGTTGCTTGATTTAATTCAAAGTAGTCGAGGCGGGTAAACAGACTATTTGCAAATTACTTTTAAGACGCGTTTGTCTGCAAAATACTGGACATTTTCATGGTCCCGCTTTGCCGAATTTGCGCATGCGCCGCGTCTATTGGTTTGCTTCTTTTGCGTCTCGGCGCATGCGCACATTCGGAGAAGCAGGACGGGTTTTGCAGTCAAACGCGTCTTAATAGTAATATTTTGAAGGAGGCAGAGCGCTATTCAGACAGAGTCTACGTGCACTCTGTTCATAGAGTATAGTTAGTCTGTTAGTTAAAATCGCCCTAATATTGGCCTAGGAAAAACAAATTGGCGATCCCTTAAATTGCCAATATACGATCCGATCGCAAATTGGCACAATCCTAGTCTGGTGATGCGCGTAAAAATGTACATGCAAATGAAAGCTTAAATCATGCATCATGCAGAATGTATTTTATTTAAATTGTCTGACCAAAATAAGAAAACGTCATTTTTCATTTTATATTCATTATGTTTTACATTACATTACACACATGATCTATTTTAACAATCCATTTCCAGCATAACTTAAAATGTAGATATGGTGATAGGTGGAGGCCAACATGACAATATATCACTTTACATGTGACAATACTTTCCAGTACAAACTTGGTAATTGACAGTATTGTTCCTTTAACCACAGAGCTAAAGGTTATCAAATATTTTCCCTTTTGCTACAATCTGGGGAAGAAAAAAGATGTTGTACTCCTTTCACAATTATGCAAGCCTAAAACCACATACCTATCAAAAACTAAAATTCTAATCCAGCTTTACCTCAATATCAACAGGAATAAATTGGCAGACAAACTCAATATCGTCATTATCATCATCATCATCAGGTTCCAATTCACAGTATCCATCTTCCGGCTCATCTTTGCAGACAACCTGCCCACTGATTGGGAATTCAAAAGGTAACTCAAACACCTTGTTTGGATAGTCTCCCTTCCGGGGGAATGAACCTGTAAAGTTCCCTGCCATAGCTTTCACTTGGGATGCGATTGCAAGTGCAAACTTGCAGCGCCGGTGAAGCTGTGAGCTAAGGTCAAAGTTGTCTTCTAAGATCTTGTACAGCGCAGGAACATAATTATCATCCTGGGGTTTTTCCACCACATATCTGTGTATCTCATAGATGACTGCCCTGGTCAGCACTTGCAAGTCCAATTTTGCTCTGGCTTCCCACTTTGAGTTCACTTCAAGGTTTATCCGCATCTCTTTGCATAGAGGATAGCGATCACAATGGACAGACTTTCCTTGTTTTAACTCGCCAGCCGAGAGCTTCTTTATGGCCTTGTTGAAAGGGCTCTTCTTTGAAACCTGTATTCCATTGCAGTCTGGAGTGTGCTCTTTGGTGCGGATTGGATTAGCTTGAACAATCTTATCAAAGCACATGTTTAGTTCTGCAAATGCCCCACTCCCTCGGTTTGGTGTTTTTTGTAGCCCGCACCACTTCTGAAGTGCTTGCGCGATTTCTCCACCTTGAGGGTTGAGGTGGAAATTGTGCTCAAGAACATCATACATGACCTCCCAGACATTCCCACACAGCTTCCTGATAAAGCTACTCACTTCTAGCAGAGCCCCATTTGTCAGGAGACCCAAATCCAGTTTCTCATTCAGAGGCCGCTCTTTCATTGCCCAAAGGTTTATCCCTAGCTCCATACAGAAGGGGTAGTTCTCCATGCAAGGTTCAAGAAATATTGCTGAGGATTGAGCAACTGCTTCAGCTGCAGTTGAAGAGCTGATGATATCAACCATGCTGAAAGCCCCAGGAAAGCCAATAACGGCATTCAAAAAGTCAGCAGATTTTTCATGTCGATGGCTGATAAGACTTTTCATTTTTGTGGTGACATGCACCAGGAACCTGCACTGCACTGTATCCAATGGGTCAAGCCTGAAGTTGTTTTGAAAAATCTCAAGGGTGAATTTCGATTGAGTTCTGCGCATATGACAAGCAAATTTATACATGTCCTCTAAAATACCATAAGTTAGTAGTTGCAGATCAGTATTTAACTTTGCACCAGAGCCCACGTTAAAGTCCAACTGTGTCTTTTTGACTTTGAACCACATTGTGAGGATCTGTTTGCTGCGCATTGCCCGTCGCTTCCACAGTCTCAGCTTCTCATCACTACTGCATGAAAATTGAACAGCAGGTCTCTGATAACATTCATGCACTGGATCAAAGGAAGTGTCTGACTGTTCTCCCGTGTCCGTTTCCTGCATGGCATCCATCTCTTCGTAGCTTGTTCCAAAGAATTTCAGATCATCATGTGGCAGGTGTCCGAAGTCACAAAACACATCATCATACTTGGGCTTTCGTTTCCTTTTGCCATGCTTTGTAAGTGATGCTAAGGCTTGGCTGTCATAATCATTGACCCATCTTCTTTTCCATCCTCTTTTCTGAGAATTATTTTGGACAAAGGTGCAAGGCTTCTTCCTGAAAGCCTGTCTGGCATCAAGATGAATGAAATCATTTCTGCTATTCCTGATCTTTATAATTTTTTCCCAGATGCAACTTTCGTAAGCGCTGAGATCAAAATTATGATTGAGCACGTCTGAGACGATCTGGCGTTGTGTTCCGCACACCATTTTAACAAATTTGAGCACTTCAAATATTACTTTGCTGGTTAAAAATCTTGCATCTAGTTTCTGCTTGGGCGTGTCCATGGGTCTAATGTACAGATCCAGACCAATGGCCTCACAGCGTGGGTACAAACCCTTTACCACTGTGCATTTTGTTGCCTCGTCTACATGCTCACTTTCACCATCCTGGTCAGCATGGACAGATTCTGTGGCGGCGTCATCTTCATGAATCCTTTCATGGGCCATGGGTGTAGATTTTACAAAGAACTCGCTCAGATTGGTGTATGGACGACTCAAGACCTCGGACACACCAGACAGATTAAAAGTATTCGGGTCAGGAAGCAGAAACACTTCGTCCTGTTTGGCATATTTTTTCAGCAACCCAATTTTTGCGAATAAGCGGTTTGTATACGCATAGCGCTGTTTATCATTGTCCATGCCGGTGTCAAAATTATACTCCAGGATGTCAGACACCAAGTACTTAACCGATCCAACCGAAGCTTTACCAAAGTCATAGATGTCCAGCACCACTCCATTTGTTAGCAAACTCAAATCCAGTTTTGTCTTCCTTTTGAAAGCCACGTTGAAATCCAGACCAATTGCAGCAGCATCTGGGAAGGGACCTGGTTTTCGCTTATACGTAAATCCACTGTGAATGCGGGACTGCCAAATATACTCAATATCTGTGCAGTTCATTTTGGCTGTTTAAAAGAACCAACTTGTGACAAGTGAAGGCAAGTCTTTGGTCACTCAGTCTTGGCAGTAATGTGTTAGACACTTGCAGTTCCAGGTTTGAATACTAGACATTCCACTGTCACTGCATGGACCGTCACTGTTATCCTAACATACTCAACACCTAAAACATTACAGATCCATCCATCCCTCTACAGCAATGGGCCAAACTCATTGAGGAAGATATGATCTAAAAATGTCTTTGGGTGATTAAAAGCGCATCCTCGACCATGGTACAGAATGCTCAGCTATAACAGTAACTGACGGACTTGTGTAGTCACCAGCATGGCACCAGCATCAACTGCAGGCCTCTTCTGGTCCCACACCATGGATCAGAGTAGCAGTTTCAGAGTCTGTGATGAGAGAGAATAAAGGGGCATCAATAGAATGTTTTTGGAATGACTTGGTTGAAGCTACATTAACCAACCTCTAGCCACCTACATAAATCATACATTTCACATTAGTAATGATCAGTCAAAGAATATATATCACCCTGGCGCAGAAGACGTGGTTACCCCGCCAGAGTCGCTAGCTGCTACGACTCCTCTGACACCGATTACGGTTAATTATGGTTCTTTCCAGAGAGTTAGCTAGCAGGTATATCATATTAGCCTATATTATAATATATTGAGCTAATAGTAGCATATAAAACATGTCAAATTGAATGCAGATACTGACATTAACAGAAGCACACATTGTCGTCCTATTGTGAAAAGTTAAATTGTCTAAAGACAGCTGTAAGAAACCCTTATAAACCAATGGAATATTTTCAAAGCATTTAATCCACACAAAAATTTAAAAAATAATATGGCCTGTCTAATCAAATTTACTAGGCAAAATCTGTCCCCTAGCATGGACATAGATACATTTGTAAAGATAAAAGGACTATAAGTTAACTTGACCATCTAGAAAGATGTTATGTCTCTAAACAATTTGGCTAGTTTGTTAAGACCCCAGGTTATCCAAGTCGAGATGTAAATATACCAGGATTTTTGTTCAACTCACCTCCTCTTATGGTGTAGACGCGTTCCAAAATTGGGCAGTCGGCAATCAATGGACATCCATTATATCCCAAACAAGTGTTTGGCGGCCCCCATAGCTGTATCTTTGTTTGTCCAACCCAGGTATAGTAAGCACATTAAGTGAAAAAGTTAAATGTGTGTTCAGTTGACAGTCTCATTCTATGTACATTCTTACCAGGAAATAAGCACTTCATTTTTATTCAGAAGTGAACACTTACACTTCGTCCCAATCAGTTATAAAAAAACTCACTACAAAACTACACTTACCATCAGGACTTGAAAAGTAACTCAGCGCTCAGAATTCTGAAGTATCACACTGCTTATAGTCTGTGAGCATGCGCAATGTGTAAACATAGAATAAAAACGGATAGATGGATACGTTCGATTGTAGGCACTATTCGAGAAAGCTACCTAGCCAGGGCAGTTCGATTGCGGTTTCCTAAATTGGACAAAATAAAGATACAGCAATGGGAGCTGCTAAACACACGGGATATAATGGATGTCAATTGATCGCCAACAGCCCAATTTAGAAACGCGTCTAGAGAGGGGGGAGTTGAACAAAAATCATAAAGTTACATCTGGACAAAGACCCTAACCCTAACCCCAATGTCAACAATTACCCTGGGGTCTTAACAAACTGCTTAATCGTGAATCCACGTCCGATTGGTCTAAAAATAACCACTTATGTTCCGTGGTTTGAACATACCAGGCGACGGGTTCACATTCTGATGCCATAGCCGATCGCTGGAGAAAAAAATATAGGTCTTTCAACTACTTTCCAATGTCGTATCGAATATTTTAAATTAAATTAAAGTACTCACGCGAGGTTCTTTATGAAAGGTGTGGAACAGACTTTTGATTCCACTTATTGTGTCGCATCGTCGTTTTTACCATGTTGTTTACGTTCATAGGTTTTGACTGCACTACAAACATGGCCGGACTAAACACGTCCTCGCAGCGGGAGAACAGAGTCCGGCCCATGGTCCTGTTTGGAGTGCTGCGCAGAAACTATGGACGTAACTAAACGATGCTGATACGAGGATTTAAAAGTTCAAGTGCGTTTTATGACACGTACGTGCACATTTAACATATTTCCTATAAAACATTGGAAAGTTGTATAAAGAAAACCAATGTAGCGATCCGATATGACTGTCGAGCCAGTCGACAGCCATATCGACTGGCTCGACAGGGGGGGACAATGAAGATTACATTTAATTTTCCCTCATCGAAGGTTAGAGATGGTCATGTTAAGGTTAAGTTTCGAGATGTTTATGTATTAGGTTAGATTTACATATTGGGTTAGAGATCAGTTTGAGTCGAGGGACAAAGTAAACAACCTTGTACCTAAAATTCGCCATCTCTTTCCTAATAATCCATAAGACTCTTTAACCTAATTTAGCACTCTGGTGTGTCCGTTTAGTCTCTCCCGTTAGTGAACAAGGTTCCGATTCGCCTTGAAAGCAGCATAGATAGAAGACTTAAATAAAAACTAGATTTGAAAACAGACAAGCAATCACGATTTAAAGTTCCCCATGATGGTAAGCTATACAACTCGTAATTCAGTTATTAACAATTGTTACGCCTGAATAATTTTTATCCGGTAGTTCTGATAAAGGCTTTTAAATACTAACAAAGGTTTTGCAGGTAAGTAACTTACATTAACATGCTCTGAAACGGTTTCCTTCGAGCTAGCGACAGTATGGTGGTTAAGTTTCTCACAGCTAGCGCGCATGTATATACATGCAGCTTAGGCACACTAATAAATGAAATGGTAGAATAATTATCACACTTACCGAACATACATTCTTGTTCAAATTGCCATGTTAGTAAAGGCGTGCGTTATAAAAGAACAGCTAGCCACATAGCAAGCAGACAAAACAAAAGCATGGGCTGAGCAGTGGACTGTACCTTTCGGTCTTGTTGCTTATAACCAATCAGAACATTGCTGCATTCGTGCCTTGGAAATACCATCACCAACGTTTGTGTGCGTACGCGCTTGTGTGATAAATTGAGAGACTGCGCTTGAGGTTATAAAGTTTTAAGATAGTTACATTTTTCTTGTGTTAAAGAAATTAAGATGTTTGATGCATGCAGCAGGTTATAACACCAAAGTCCAATTTATGAATTATTATTTGACTGCAAGGTCAATATAATAGGTTAGAAGACCTTCTAACCAGGGTGGATTATGCTGCTGGTGAAGTAAGAACAGTCCCTGCACACACCAATAAGCAGCATTTATCCAGCTATGTCAAACATACATCTGGCCATGGCAAAAAACACCAGCAGCTCCGTCAACACCAGTCTAGAGAATCTATTTAAATAGTTGGTGGCAGTGTGCGTTGGCCTGTAGTGGGCCAAGACAGTCAGTGTGCAAGTCAGGCTGGAGCAGCAGCCACATCCAAAGTGGATGTGAAGGAACAAGGAACCGTTTGGCCTGTGGACAGCCAAAGTCATGTTATCTCTGCAGTGGCTCCTCCAGCGACTTCTTTTATCAGACTGGAGAGGTGAAGTATATATGCAGCTCCCCGAAGGTGTAGAAGAACTATGCAGCAGAGGGACTAGTCCATCAAAGGATAGCATTTTAGGACTTTGCTGCCAAGTATCCCTTTTTTCAGCAGGAACTGGAGGCATCCAAGAGCAGGGGGGTTAAAGAGGAGGGCCTGAGCCCATTTTTTTCACCTATACCGACACACTGCCACCAGCACTACTTGCAGTCGGTGTGGCCATCATCAAGTCTATCACTGTACTAGGCACAGATGATCTGGAGCTCTTTTTTTGGTGAGGCTGAAAGGCAAATGCAATGAAATGTAGACGTCTAACATTTTTATATTAAAAACCAGCTTGTACAATTTGTTTGTCGTCCAAATCCATCAACAGGCGTCAGCCAAAGTAAAAGCACAACATAATTGTTGGTGGTTCGAATTACCATGTTGGCGCAATCCTTTTGTGGTACGACTAATCTAACCGTATGCAACTTGGTATTGATAGCATAGCAAGCAGGTAAATCGAAATGTAGGGTGAGATGAGAACGCCTGGGATCGAAATTGCGTGGATAGATGACCAACTAGCTGTTAGGCTCGTTTTTATAGATCCACGGCTAGGTTAGCTTGATGGCTTAAAGCCAATCAGCTGCGTTCATTAGTACCTGCAAGTACATTTCACCATAGGTATTTCCAATAAAAACTCTTGTCTTGTTTCTTTTCACTACGACGCACTAGCATGGGCAGCATCTGCAGGAATGGACCGGATACATATGATCCTTCCATTTACAGACTTCTAAAAAAGTATTCGCACTGTCATATAAATAGAAAAATTAACATTGTTTCAGGCTAACCGCGTAGCCTACACTACCGAAACCTGTATAACCAGTTACTTTTTACTGGCATGTTTACTGAAAAACTGGAACTAGATTTTCAGAAGGTTCATGCGATTTCTCAAAAATATACGGCTTAATATCCTAATGGCGCACTAAACCAGCACCATCGTTATACAGCGCGCTGTATTTAACTACGGGGGCCTCCCGTTTATTTTGCTATGGCGACATTTTACTACACTATTATCTCGCACAAATTGTATGCAGATCATATATTAAATGTTTAACCAAATTGCATTAACAGCTGGTGAGGTTCACTGAGGCTACGACTATTATATAGCCTGTCTTGGAATATAACATGTTGCCTTCGTATACAATCTAAAATGAGTCTCAAACCATTTTCGGCTGTAGTTTGGTTGCAAGTGCAACTACACCAGCTGTAGTGGGTTACGTCTTCTTGGCATCTTCATTGTACAGTACCACGGTGATGCAAGAAGCCGAAAGGCCCAGGATGGAAAAACGTTGGTTATGTCATCGCCCGTTTTTCGCCCCTGCCCAGGACAATATCCAAAAAGGGCCGCCCCATTTTGATTAGAGAGCACCTCCCGGCCCAGGGTAGTAGCCGCCAGTTTAGAATTAAAGCCTTCTCGCCAGCTTGGATTCTCAGTCATCTTTAAGACTAAAGCATTAATAACAGCAACCATAAAGTTGACACTGAAACACCCAAATAAGTCGGAACAAAGTGGTCTCCGGTTAAAAACAGTGTGCATTATCATTAACAGTACCGTTAAGCATTAGAAGACACTTAAACCAAATATTTTTTTTTTATTACTAACAAACTGCCAAATACACTAGTTTGTGTAGACCCCAGAGGGCCTGGTCCTATAAACAAACTTTGTAGACATCTAATTCCAGAGCTATCACTTAAAACAAATGGCATACCACACAAATTAAGTCAACACAGAAGCGAAAAGAACACCCCCCTTCCCTCCAGACGCATAAACACGACAGCAGTCCATATCAGCAACAAGCCCTTCTCCGCATTAGTCATTATATCTGAAGACGCCACGCTTGGTTTCAAAACATCCAGAAAAGTGCCCACCGGTTGACGAGGACACAAAAGATGCAAGCATTCCCTTTCGCAGTTACAAGTCTATTTACATTGAATTATAATATACCAACATCGGCCATATGGTACAGGGGAAGAAAGATAGTTGAACATTTTGAATTTAAAAAGGGTTTTTTGTTCCTGGTGTAAGGACGATAGGAATTTAGTCATAATTGTTTTGTTAATCTGGTAACCATGGCCACTTTAAACCTTAGTAACTAGACCCTACTGCAGAGGACACCAACTTCACCTTGTGCCCTGCCAAGTGAATTTAAAACTTGGCTCAAGAGTCTGGAAGCACCAGAACAGGGGGAAAAAAATTACTGAAAAATGTTTATTTTTTTCTTCAAAAACAAAACAAAAAAGCTCCTTTACAGCATCAATGTTTTGTTCTGTAAAGCCAGCAGACATGTAAAATACAACCCTTACAATACATTAGAATCAAAAGGTACCAAAAAGTACGGTAAAAATTACACTTCCAGTAGTGGAAATGTGGGAAAAAAAAGAAAACTACGGGAAAAAAACAACAAAACATGACCGGGTAAAAAAAAAATTGGAAAAAGTTACATTTTATTCTGATGGTTTCTGTACAAAATGGTCGTCTGCCATAAAAGTTGAGTCGAGTCTTGTGTCCCCGCCAGGCTACCATAAGTCCAATTCGTCTTACACTGGATCACTTGAGCACTGAGGAAGAGAGGAGAAATATTTAAACCAAATTAAAATCAGCCATTTATGTGCACTACCAATTTAAGCCAAACAGTGCAATGTGTGTGAAAATATATATCTATGCTACTGTTGAAAAAGGTTGTCAGCCATAATGTCTTGCTGATTCAAAAGCAGACAAGCTGCCGCTCCTTATGCAATCACAAGGATCGACCGCTTACATTTCTGTGTTGCAACCAAGTACCGTTGTCCAACAGCAATGCTGTATTTGTTTAATACAAGTATTATATATTTAATACTTTATTTGTTAAGCAACAGAGATAGACTCTTACATTGCCAAAATTGTTATTGTTGATGGCAGTCCCGATCTTGGCATATGATTCGACTTCCTTTTCAAACATTGTAATGGCAATGCATCACATTTGTTTTGTTTATCATGGTAGCCTACGGAGAGACAATTTCTAAACCTTTGTCACACCCTGGAGGATATAAGCTTTTTTTCCTCTAAACTACATTTTGAGGTGTGGATACAATAAGAGATTACTTCCATGCAGCAAAATATCATAATTTAATTTAATTCTTAATAAAAATGGGTCATCTTCAAGAACCCACACTTTGCTCAAATTCAATTTAAGCTTTTAGAACAAAGAGTTGTTCTCAGCCTTACTTGTAAAACTTGAATTATTAGGATGTAATGAATTACATGGGGTACAATAAATTCCTCAGACAAAAGTCTGCCCAAAATTAAGAACAAGGGCTGTATATGCAAACACCTTAAACAAACTACAAATATTTTAAGCCAACATAGAAACTGCAGTTACTTATTGTTGCCATGTATTGCTTCGAGCAGCACATGAAACCTTTGGCAAACCATTATATGGTCCAGCGATCCATCCATCCATCCATCCATCTATATGGGCTGTCAACATTAACACTCAAGATTAAACTGGAAAATGTAACTTCATTATTTTTGAAGCACTTCATGTTGTGCCTAATGACTGACTTGGGTGCAAGTCAGAACATGCCAGCTTGACATGTCTATAGTTCAATTGATGCGGCTTCCCTCTTGTGGGGAAATGGCCAACCAGTTTGCAAGTGATTTTTTATATGGTGGTGGGCTGAGTCATTGACGAATATAAGTGCCATGGCCGGGCATTTCTCTGTGCACTTCACGAAAGGTGCACCACGGTGACTTTATTCGTGTCCCCCTACAAAATGCAGGTGTCTGGGGGGAATGTGTTGTTGCTCATCTGCTTGACGAGTGAGAACAATGGCTGGTCCATCCATTGTCGATTAGAGCCCCCCCATTTCCCATCATCCCAAACGTTTGGCTACGTTCACCACTAAAATATTTATAACCCATTTTTATAAACCATAAAAAAGATACTAACCGTTTCTAACTAGTGGTGAGGTAACTAAAGCTCCCCTGTGGAATAGGGGAGTCATTGAAAAGGCTAAATTAGACAATAGGTCACAGTAGTAATAATGAGGGGTTATTCTGAATGTTCGAACAGGGTATGCAATACTTAACTCTTTTGCCACAATAATTTAGTCTTTTTTATTGAAATATCTTCATTTGGGGGATTTTTCCCTGCACATTTTGATATTGCCATTAATCTCAGCATATCACGTGAATAATCAGGTATTTTTTTTATATGTAGCTATTTATATCTAAGCCGACAGACAAACCAGCAAGTGTAAGAACAGACCCTAAGGCAAAATAGGTTGGAGATCAGTGATTTGCTGAGTGGGCCAAAGCTCATGTTAGTTGAGGGCATAGCGTGGAAGCGTTTGGCGCTCTTGGCAGCATGTTGTTAGGGAGGCAGAAGCAGAGGAAGAGACCCCAGGATGAAGGGATGATTCAGGTTTTGAAACAAGCCTGTGCTGCTGACTAGTAGGTATGTGTACCTTTAGGACACTCAACAAGATGCAAATCAAATGCACAGTTATGTAACTTAAGCCTAGGGGCTGGCAAGAAGAGATGGTCATTGACTTTGTTATGCATGCCTTCAGTGAACCATTAAGCCCCAATAATTTGTACAGGCATTGGAATTTACCAAAATATGTATCAAAGATGCTTCGAAATGTAACAGATAATTACATTTATAATGAGCAGACAAGCTTTTTAAGATCCTGAACCATCCCTTTAGTGTGAAGATGCTTAGCAGCTGAAAAGCAGATAGCCTCCCATCTCCCAGATAAGCAAAACCCATGGGCTTGTGGTCCACCTCGACCCATTTCTGAAGCCATTGTCTTTTACTAGTGTATTTTTGTATTATAGTAGTAAGCAGGTTCTCTCCTGCAACACCTCAGAAATCTACAGCCAAAGAGGGTGCATGAATTTGAAAAAGAGGGGGTAACGGGCCAATTTCTCACTATACTAATACAATTAATCCCAGGCACTTTGAACATTACATTATGAACTAACAAGGGTCACATAGTGAAGAGGTTGATGGGATCAATTTAAGACATTTAATTTAAAAGAATAACGCAGTTCACTGCCAGCTTTGCCACATTGGCCAGATAAAAATGAGATTCAGTAATGGTTACATAATAAATATTCTACAGCCTGTCCACTATGATGACCCCCAATGTCCCCACCCAAGTGTGCCATGACAGCTGTAGTAGTCACAAGTGTTGACTATGAAGACATAGCATACCTTGCACTACAATGTGATCAGTATGGCTTGTAGCTAGTCTGGTGGCCTCCCCGTCTTGGAGTTTTCCCAAAGCTGGCACTGCCCTGGTCTGCGGGGGACAGAGAGAGAGGCCACTGAGTACCTTAGAGCACAGACAAGTCAAACAGTCAGGCAGCTCCACCCGTCAGGCCAGCCACATGCCACAGCGCTGCCAGCCAGCCAGCGCGCCGGGTCGCTCAGTGTTGCCGTGTGCGTGAACCAGGGATGCACCACTAGAGCATGTTAGACTATATGCTAGCCATTTTATTATATCTGGCCCATTTTAGTTTGACAAATTTGGAAAAAATTTTGTGCCCACCCCCTTACAATTTGGCAATAGTGTGGTAGATCTGAAAGGGTAGATCTATCGACTATGCCTTAGGGATAACTATACGGGAGATGGGGTTTTGGGTAATCCAGATGTTGCGAATTACACTACTGGTGCATCCCTAGTATTTGGGTACTTACTGTAATCATAAGCGCCGCCGTATCCACCATAGTAGCCTGAGCCATAGTCGTAGCCTCCGTATCCACCATAGCCACCGTAACCTCCCTGGCTACCGTAGCCCTGGTTCCAATAGTTACCATAGCCTTGGTTCCAGCCTTGGCTTTGGGCTGAGTGGAAAAATTAAAAGAAATTGGGACATTTATCCACACCTGTTGGTCAAATCATCTGCTTATTTAATATTGGCTACCTACAAACTGGCTAGCATGTAATCAGTTCCTTGACCGCAAGCATTATAAGATCTGGGGGAAGAGCACAATAAAGACCCATCAGTCCCCTTACCTCCACCTCCTCCACCGCCGCGCCACCTGCCACCACGACCACCACCACTGTAGCCCCCCCGTCCACCTCCGTACTGCTGCTGCTGGTACACATCTTTGGGCTGGGCGATCTTCAACTCACACTGGGGAGAGAAATCACAACTTGAACCCTTGTCCAACAACGACCATAGGCTTTCCTACTTTTGCATCCCAAAGTATTCCTGAAGCCCTTTGCGCTTCCCTGAATTGGTACCTTGCTGCCTTCCACCGTGTGAAATTTGTTCTCAAGACACTTCTTGACGCTGGCCTCGTCTTTATATGTGATGAAGATGAATCCCCGCCTCTTCTTCATCTTGGGCTCAACTGGCAGCTCAATGGTCTCAATCTAAAAAAATAAAAAACAGAAAATATAATACTGTGCAAAGCTGTTGATTATCGTCAATTAATCAATGCGTCAGATATTTTAGAGCACACTTGGCAAGATACTTTTTCATTGCAAGTCAATAAATAAAAATGTAGGTTACAGATAACAAATTTGACATTAATTTCTCCACCATACAATAGTACACATGTTAAGACAACTTATGCCTTTTTCGGAGTATCATTTAGGAAAGGTCTCCCATACATTCAATATATGCACACTACAACACAGAAAATACAGCAGATAAAGTAAAAAAAAGTCAGGAGTTCCATGCAACATGACAGCGTAGACTAACCTCTCCAAAAGTGCCAAAATAATCCCTGATGGTTTCTTCTGTGGCCTCAGGATTCAGCCCTCCAACAAAGATCTTCTTTGCAGGCTCCTTCTTCATCGCCATGGCCCTCTTGGGGTCAATTTGACGTCCGTCCAGTCTGTGTTCGCTCTGCTCTAGGACCTACACCGACAAAGAAACGTCATGCACACGCAATGAAGGAATACAATATGGCTCCTTGAACCTGTTCAAATAGTAAGGGCAGCAATTAAAAACGACTTAGTAATTGCATGTGCAATGATTTTCCACAATGTTAATACCCAATGTAATGGCATAACCACTACTGGTAATACCGTCTCATCAATGCTAAAGACTAGATATTTTACTAGAGCCACCATGATGGGTGGCTCTTAACAAAAACACAGAACAAGGCAAGCGTAGCAAGTCTGGAAACAACCCACCTTGTCCACACTGGAGGAATCTTTAAAAAGAACAAATCCGAAGCCCCGGGAGCGCCCCGTGCTGGCGTCCATTTTAATGGTGCAGTCCGAGACTTCGCCGAACTTTGAGAAGTAGTCCTTCAGGTCCTTTTTACTGGTGTCCCAGCTCAGGCCGCCAACAAACATTTTACTGCAGAGACAGTGTTGAAAGTTACTTCGACATTCCTCTCCCATTGCCATTAGTTTCCTTACCATTGTAAATTAAAGTAAAGCTGAATTGCCAATGTTGCCATCAAATCAACACATTAAAACTACAGCTGATGACTGCAATATTTTGTAGACACAACGCAATACTTCGAAGAAAAAAAAAGCCATTTACCTTACAAGAACATATACATATGGGTTAGCACTTTAAATTAACAGAAGGGAAAGCAAACAGTCTACTTATTCTCTTGGGACAATTTGAACCAAAGAATTTTCTACACCTACGCAAACCATTCAAGTAAAATGTAACAGCATCCTCATGCATCCCAATTGTCATGGCAAGCCCAAGAGGTAAATTAACAGACACCAGTGACTTGTTCCTTCTAGTGTCAAAACAGGGCATCAAAACGCTGGACATGTTTTGTTAACCTTTTCCAAGGCTCCATCCCCTTACCCGGCATCATCCTCTCCTTTGCTAGCGTTGATTTTTCCACCGTCTCCGGCTTCCTCCTGCGTTTCTTCCGCCTCTGCATCTGCATCTCCCTCTCCTTCTGCATCTCCCTCTCCCTCTGCCTCTCCATCTCCATCTCCTTCTCCTTCTGCATCTCCCTCTCCTTCTCCTTCTGCCTCTCCTTCTGTGACAGCAAACTCCTCTTGCTCTGCTCCGTTCTGCTCCTCCTCTCCCTCGTTGCCATTCTGCTCGGAAGTCTCCATAAACTGATTTTCGGTGTCGCTCATTGTGATGGATGGGGGGGCTAAGGGAGAAACAGTTACAATCGGAATATCTTAGTAAACATGTTGTACTCTCTGTAACAAGCAAGCAAGCAATCGTTAAGGTAACAATAGGTTATCGAGAGAACGACTACAAAAATGGATACACCGAAAATGTAACAAAAACAAACCCAACAATCGTCGGTATTCGATGTATCCATTTGGATACACATTTCTCCTCAAATAATATTAGATGGGTTCCTTCGACTTTGGATCGATATGGAACCCAATAGCTATAGTCCAATACGGGAGAAAATGTCGCAGTTCATGTAAAACTAAAATATTTATCAAGATAATGTTAAGTGTATGCAGAGCGAAATAAACGCAAACGTCAAATAGTGACGAATGTATCAATCATAGCAATTTGGTTACTTTAAACAACACACCTCTCCATTTTGAGTATTCAAGCCGGGCGCGCTTTATGAGCTCCCTTACCGCTCGATGCACGGTGCAGGCCCGGGTACAAACCTGAACCCAGCAGCTTTCCTTGCACCGGTACACTAAACACCTTGACGGTGATAACGGTGTGATACAATCTCATATGAAATCGTATGCACACTAAATGGGCATAAATGTTTGTTTTGTAATGGTACATACATACAACAGCGGGGTTCTGTGCAAAGCCTTCTGCGGCCCTCGCTCAATAAAGCGCGTTAGCTTAGCACGGCTTTCTTCCTAATCAAAACAGACAACAGACTAGCTAGCTACTAAACTACGGATATATGCAAGTCGGAGGATGAACATAAGACTCAAGAACCAGAATCACGCAATCAATTTACCAAACAGCTTTTGTGGAAAATTAAGCAAAACATGCGCTTACTTCAGAGACGAGGAGACGGTGACTTGCTTCTCAAGATGGACACTCCGAATTCGCCGCTAACTCGTGGCAAAATATATATCACCGGATGTGACCGAGAACTACAAGACGTTACAATAACAACAGATGTGATAGGCCGCCAAGGGCGGGCCTTGATATGAAGGAGACTTTCTATTCGTCACTTTTATGAGCTGACAAAAACAAACTAGCTTTGCTGTATTGTAAGGAGAATATCCTCACACGGGCATTGTTGGCTACTTGATATTCATATTTTGTTCCTACTTCTCAAATACACCCCAACGCGTACAGTTGTCCGTGTTTCGATTGAACAATGTTCAGTCATTGCTATTATTTTTACAGCCGTATCCGACGATCCTCTGCTAGTCTCAGTTGCGTGCAGCGAGTTGATCAGTCGCAGTCGTATTTAAATAAATAAACCCACCACGAGGAAACGTTAGGCTACTACGAGTCGGTTCTGTTCCAAGATTTGTCACAATCTACTCGGCTCTCGAACGAAACACATCCTAACTATTCGATGGGTTTCATGACGGAACATAAAGCGAAATAAACCTTTTTGGTCGGTTAACCAAAACACATTACAATAGTCCATTGCGCTTTTCAAACGTAAACTTACATTCTCTATTGCGTTCCATAACTGAAGGTTCCAAAATATGCACATACGTTTACAGTGTTGCTCGTTTCAAAGAGTAAACCTGTAGGCCTACATCTGTTGCATCAAAAATGTTCATAGCTCAATCCACGTTCCATTATAAAACAACGGATTCTTAACTATAAAACGGGATTCCTTGTAATGGGTTAAGAGTCCAGATTACACCACATATAGCTTATAGCTCAAATGCACTTTGTCCAGGAAATATCCTTGTCCGTGTAATGTCCAATTGTTTTTTCACCACGGTAATAACAGCTACCTGCTTGTTACCATAAATCATGTTTAAGACACGTTTGATTCCGAGATCTGTCCTGCATAGTTATTTAGAAACTCAACCACTAAACATGATATCAACTTCCCTTTTGGATAAAATTCTGATTATTTGATACAACCTACTTTTAAGTCGGACTTGCAAGGTCATATAATCATCTTTCAGTACAATCATCTCCTAGTGCGGTTAGCACTACCATTTACATTACAATTTGTAACCATACTGCAAGATGAAAAGACACAGGCAAGACATTTCTTGTCAACTGTTTATTTACATCCGATACACATTTAGATTACTTTAAAAGACATTTAGAAGTTATGTTTTATTTAAAATACTTGAAATTTTTAAAACATGCTTAAGCAGCATCACTTCAAACCATAATCTCATTAAACAGTTATCCTTTAAAAAAATACAACCGTCAAGACACACCTTCGTGCCAAATCATAATGTTCTTTTAACCTGTAAAAAGGTTCCATAATTCTTTGACTCAAGGTCATGAGCAGCTGACTACAGTGGTCTTGTGCACAAATGAAGCTTTCCAGGTTCCAGATTTGGTCTAAGTCTATGAGCGGGACTTGCTCACCCAATGGTACTTGTCAACACGAGGGCCAGAAAAGGAGAAACTTGGTCGGTGGGATTTAAACGCCTTCTGCCCGTGGAACTGGGTGCCTGGAGGAGGAGGAGGAAGAGCAGCAGCAGCTGTGGGGAAGTGAGGTGGAAATCCGTCCCCGGTAAAAGCCTTCCTCTTGGGGTAGTTAACCCAGGTCTGGGGCACGCCGGTGGCAAACTCGTTGAACTGAGGAGAAAGGATAGGATCAGGGGTTGGTTGGAGAGAAACAGAACTACATGTTGGGCACACTTTTGTGACATCCATATTAACTTGCATGTATCAGTCCGAGGAGACATTCAGGCTACAATTATGCTTTTTGCAACACAACAAAAACTGGAATTAACTGGTTAAGGATCTGGAGTCCTGTTGGGTTTAAGCACAGAGAATTCAACAGGTTTCCAAACTAATTCACATCTAGTCCAGCAGATTTCACCAATGCATATCCTCTAATTATGGGTAAAGGTGTACAACCTCAAGGACAAATATATATTTGTAAGTAAATTAAATAAAAAATTTAAAAAAAACTCCTGTCCATCTGAGTATAAGTTGATGGTGCAGCTTGGCAACACAGCCTACCTGGTAGATGCTGTTGGGGTTGCTGACGGTGGGGATTGTCTTGTGCTCCGGTCTTGAGAGAGGGGCTGAGACGGGGCAGAGGGAAACCGATGGGTTGCTGCTGCTGCAGCTGCTCAGGCTGGTGGTGTCTCCACACGCGGCGTCCTCTTCGTCTTCCGAGGAGGCCCCCGAGGGGATGTCCAGGCTGGCCCGCTCCACTGCGTTCTGGATGCGGTGAGAGAACTCCCTGTCGCTGCGGTGGTTGCCACTCAGCAGCGACACACAGAACGGAGTGCTGTGCTCGCCATATCTGGAGAGAGAAAGCACGTCGTTACGTTCCATCAGACCTGTGCCAAATTATTTAGACAAATAGTAAGAAACTATCACATTGTTATTCTCCAAAGAGACTTGCAGCGATTTCAGATGCACATCCTTAATGAGAAGGTAGGGTAAGGCAACTTTGACACCTACATGTAGTCGATATTTCTGGGTTTCAAATCCAGAACTGTTCGGCTGAGAGTTGCAACAGCCATACCGCTAGGACTATGGTGCCCCTGATACAGACAACTTAATAGGGCTTTTAAATTGTGACATAACATCTGAATGAGCGCCTCAATTTCAGAATCATAGGAATGTTATTGGTAGTAATGGGGTTTTGGTCATTGTTTAGTAATAATTAGGACATTGTAAGGATACATTGTTGGGTTTGAAGCCACCACTGCATTTCTCATATACGAAAGATGGCAGAACAAAGCTTTGATCAGCCTAGGTTACAGTATATTAACTTAAGATTGTATGTTACTACAACTCTCGAGGCATCTAAAAATATATTGTGTAACAAAAGTATTGCAACAAAAAATCCCATGATGCATTCTGATGTACAAGCCCTATTAAGGTGCATCAGTGGTATTTAATAGTTTGCAGCGGGCCGGGTTCAATTGCACCCTTGCATGCGACCATAGAATTAGAACATGTTCAATTCGTCATGATGGGGGTTGAGTGGTTTGGCTTCCTACCTGCAGGACACTTCCCCTGGATCCACCCACAGGGTGAGCTCCCTGGGCAGGCCAAGACCCTCGTACCGCACGCCGCTCCGGACACAGGCCCGCTCCAACACAGGGTCCCTCAGCTGGACTCGGTTCATTCGCAGGCACCTTCCAAGACAAGGTACAAAATAGACGGCCACTTTGGACAGTTTAATGACAGGAAGTTGAATAATGAATTAGGCCTAGTCAGGATGTGATAATGTCACGAGGGCTGAATTAGCATCATGTGGTCATCGTTTGTCGCGTAGCTTACTTTGTGTTCTCAAATATGCGACATAACTTATTTTGACACCCTGATTTTACTTAGCCAAGAAGGCCTTTACTTCATGGTTATAGGCCTACTACATGTTCAGAGTCCAATAAACACACCATAAGAAATCCAAAATGAGGGTGCCTTTTACCATGTCAACCTTGACATCTGAAAGAATAAGCATCCATAACAAAAGCAATTCAGTGTGTATTTTAAGCAGTGATCAGTCACAATATATCCAAGCATAAGCTGTAGGCTACAAAAAGTAAACCCATGCACTGACGTCGGATTTTTTGTAGTGTTACTACAATGTCATAACTTAAGAGTGCATATTCAGCTGGGGGTACTACACACCTGTACGCCTGTCCTTTGCTGGGTGTGCTGGGCTCCCAGTGGTTTTTATAAGTCTCAAACAGCACAGACGTCAGAGCGGCTGCGAAACGCTCCCTACTGTCACCATCTAGACTGCCGTATCTCTTTACCAAGCGGGCAATGAAAAACACAGCGGCAGCAATCTCTTCTTTCATGGCCTCACGCTTAACAATCGCCAAGAAGATACTCAAAAGGAAAAAAAACAAATAGGCACGCACTATCCTAAACACTCGTTCCAGCAAATACTCGATCACCACACCCGACACATCCAAACTAGCTTAATTGAGGTTAAAACACTGTTGCATCTTAAAATCCTACCAGGGTTGCTCTTCACATAATCCAACAAAACGATTAAACAAAATAAACAAAACCTAAACAAACGGTAAGCGGGACCACTCAAGCAAACAAATTTGCTCCTGAAACATAAAAAAAGCACGCAGGCCTATTATATGGTTTCAACAAATGCAGCCCCTTAACTACTCAATAGCGTAGTACAAAGTACATTGACTCTAAAAAACTGAACACTTTCTTTTTTCATTCGTGTACCAGATATGAGAAAAATAAAACAGGTCTAGAACCTTTGGATGGTAAACTGAGAGGTTGTGGTAAACACACACACCTGCACATGGTTCATTTAAGGGGCTGTGGGGGCGGGGGGCGGGGACTTCAACAGGTGAGATCAAATTTGTATTATCCCAATTTATAAACATTTAATTTGCAAACGGTTTGTACTTGCCCTAACTTTTTGTATGACTATATGTGAACGTTTCGGAGTATTTTATTAAAATTGTTGACGTCGAATACCTTGCTTGCATATTTTGAAAATAACAAATACGAATCAATAATTAGAAAACGATAGTCATCGGAGATAGAAGTAGAACATTGTAATGTTACATTAGTGCACCCTTATTGTAAAGTGTTACCAATAGCGTTATCTAAAATATTTCAATGTTTCCTTTAAATGGACATAGGCTACTATACTCCTGTTTCCACTATGTGGCGCCACAATATCACCATTATTGAGTTCAAGACACCGGGATCAACCATAGGATTCCAACCCTAAATGTTTGCGTCCGGCAATAAAATATCCACTATATCAGGAGGCTATGAAGAAAAACGGCGTTAACCTGTCAAAAGAATACAAACAGGACACACATTTTCAACATAATAAATATTTTTATTCTCAATTTTTTTTTTTTTAAACAGAACTTTTTAACAGAAGCCCCAAAGATAAAACTTGCCATTCTCATTTTATAAGGTAAATAAATAAGTTGCCTTAATGGGCAGACCTGAGTTACACACAAACAGAAACGTTTCCTTTAAAGGACTGCAGCATTTCTCCCAGCCATGTTAGGAGAGGAAGACCAAAGACACAATCAATATAAATGAACAGACCTGAAATTTTTAAATTCACCCTGAACACTGATGTTGGCGAACCCTGCCTGCTTCAGTAGTAATAGCAATAGTAAATACATGTCAAACATAATGCTATAAAACATTGCCGTGTAGAAATGCACAAAAACACGTTACAAAAAAGGATTGTCTACCAACTGTGGGGAAAAAATGACAATACTTTGGTTTGACCCTGCAAACTCCAGATATTTTTTTTAGCAAAAACCCCTGTGCATTTAGCTGGTGAGCATACCAACACTGGTTTAGGAGCTGTAGTCTACTGTGTAATGTAACTAGTATAGCAGTCAACTGGTCTATTGACGATGCAGGTTTAGCCCAGCGGCCAGATGAGCTGAGTTGAAACGTCAGCCGGTCAGTGTTGCTGTACACCCTGAGATAAGCCTCATAAAGACTCTCACACTGAGGGCTGATACAGTCAAAACATCAGCACTCCTGGAGCACACAGTGAAATGGTGTGTAATGGAGCTGTGCTGTGTTATTATAGCTTTGTGTAGCTGTGTGTATATGTCAGGTATGTGTGTGTGTGTGTGGGGGTATTTACATGTACATGTTTGCGTGCGTATGTATGTATGTATATATGTGTGTGTATCATGTGCAGCGCACCGCCCTGAGGGAGTTGAAGAAGGGGTGCCAGAGGGCCTCCTCCATGGTGATGCGTCTGCAGACGTCGTACTCCAGCATGCTGCCGATCAGCTCAAACAGCTGCTGGTGCTCTGCACTCCTGCTCTGCATGTACTGCTGCAAAGGCCACACGCACACAGGGTTAGAGTGGAGAACAGCAGGGCCTGGTGAGCAGCGTGGAGCGGGGTGCTGTAGTAGTACCTTTAGTGGTTTACAGTGCTTCCTGACGTAGCGACCGGAGCAGCTGTGCTCGTCCCAGTCCAGACGCTCTCGGTCTACATAGCGCCGCTTCCTACATGCATACACACACACACATTAAAACATATAGGTGTATTGATTCAATACCTTGGCGTGTGTGTGTGTGTGTGTGTGTGTGTGTGTGTGTGTGTGTGTGTGTGTGTGTGTGTGTGTGTGTGTGTGTG
>JAOPJO010000139.1:3259058-3270666 GCA_027123675.1 Molva macrophthalma | reverse complement strand
TGTGTGTGTGTGTGTGTGTGTGTGTGTGTGTGTGTGTGTGTGTGTGTGTGTGTGTGTGTGTGTGTGTGTGTGTAAAGGTTCTTGAATGAGGTCCAAAGCTACTCCTGCAGCAACAAGATGAGCTGCCAAAATCTAGCCACTGTGTTCGGACCAAACATTCTCAGAGCCAAAGCCGAAGACCCACACAGCATCATTGGAGGTAATCAAGGAATGAGTAATCAATACAGACACACAACGCATCATGGGAATGTTACAAATATATAACGCCCACAGGGCTGGACAGATAAACGGTTAACATGATCCAAACATTTTACGTTGCTTATCAATATTTCAATAACATCTGTGCAATAATCTTCTATTAAAGCATACTACTTATACAACAACAACAGAAACAAATATTTCAACAACAAAATTAATTAAATGAATTACATGATGATGATGATGAGTTGGAGGAGGAAGATGATGATGATGATGATGATGATGAAAGAAGCCTGAACCTGGACAGTCTGGATCATTATCTTTGCACCTTGCCTTCCTCTATAACGAGCATCACCTGGTTAAATAAAGGTTAAATACAATAGAAAATATAAATATCGTGTCTCACCCAGGTGCAGCTATGGTCCAGGTGTTGATGTTGGAGTTGATCAGGGAACACCAGTCTCTCTTCCCCAGAGATGCTGGCCCCTGTCCAGCACGGCCCAAAGGAAAGCCCCAGGACCCAACGCTTACATCACCCAGGGCACCTTTGCTTCCTGTCTCCCCCTGCGCCCGGCAGCTCTCCCTGCCTCTCATCGCAGAGCGCTGGGGGAGGCCTGGCTCCATCTCCAGTCTCAAGGACACCAGGGAACATCCCAGCCCTCCTCCACACCCTCCCCAGTCCGCCTCCAAACACTGTGACCAAAGGTTCAAGCTCTTCCTTCTTTTTTATTACAATCACATAGGGGCCATCAGGTGTAATGTAACCAGCTAGTGTTGATGTGTGACATGATGTATCCAAATAAGGTAGCCTGGTTTGACTGCCTCATCAGACCATTGGAATATAGGGGCACAAATGCACATCAAAGGCCCCAACATATGATTGGAGTTTATTCACAAAAATGGACAAAAAATAAAGATTGTCTGGAAAAGATTGACTTGAATGTGTGCAGAATAACGCGACATGACTTGATGCGACACTAATGATGATCCCCCAATCAACCCTCCTTCCTTCTCCCGGGTTCTCCAGCCATGCGGCCGACCCGCGTCTCCCCGCCGGCCAGAAGAGAGTCCTGGGCCACCGCTACACCTCCTCACACCCGGACAGCTGCCTGTTCCCGCTGCCCTCAACTAGCTACTCCCTTTCCCCACTCCACCACCAGCACCGTTACCATGCAGCCGGACCCAGCAACCCCCAGCCAGACGAACAGTTTTCCGGTGGTGCACAGGACTCAATACCGGGCCTCGGCTCCAACGCGGTGCCCACCGGCCTGTTCCCAGCCCGCGCCGCTCCGTCGCTCGTCCTCCAGTCGCATACCGCAGTCAGCCCCGCGTCAGGTGCACTGCTGCCTGGCCGCAAGCAAGAAGAGGCTTGTCCCTGGACCGGGGAAACTGAGGAGAGGAAGGAAGGGGGTGTAGTACCAGAGGCGGACAGCGGCGGCAGCAGCGAGTACCAGGAGGACAGCACCATGTCTGTCTACGACAACTTGAGCAGAGCATCTCTACACCAGAGAATGGAGGTGGGCGATAGTGACCCGTTTGATGCAGACGCCGCGGCCATGCATCTGGACTCTTCTTTGATCGTGAGGGAAGGGGCAGGAGAGGAGGAGGCCCAACACAGTCTGGTCTCCTCCTTCTCCTTCTCCTCCTGTGAACTGCTCCCAGTGGACGAGACGGGGGATTGTGTCGCTGAGTGTGGATCTAGTCCATGCCAGTCGCTGAGGTCATCGCCAATGTTTCTCTCAAACCATGGATCAGAAGATAATGACCGTTATGAGGAAGAGGATGATGATGATAGTGGTGATGAAGATGATGATGATGTTGAGGATGCTATTGATGATGATAACCCCAATGGGGATCTTCAGCCCCCTAATTCCCCAGCCTCCTGCTCCGTTCCCAGTGACATGCCTCTAAGTACGGGCAGCTCCGAGGTGTTCCTTTCCTCTGGATCTCCGGATCCCCAACGCTCCCAGGCTCAGACTGAGGCCCAAAATGTTCACTCTTACTTGGCTGAGCTAAAGCAACAGATGATCAGACAGAGGGCTGAGTACCAGGCCACCATATCGAGGTGAGATGGAAACGTTTTTTAAAACCTTAAGTATGTTTTGGTACCGGTGGTAGAATTAAAAGTAATTAGTAATTACTTTTAATTAGACTGTTTAGTAAAACAGTCGAATGACCTCTACTTTCAGCGTTGATGTCTCCAGCATTGCCAATGTATTCTTATGGAGTTGAAGCCCAATGTAGTGTTGACGCTATACCCTAGAGGAATACTCCACCAGCTAAGGTTCTCCACCTTGACACTGCGCTCAAAGTTCAAACCATTTATACTTTCTTCATTTCTAAACCTAAATAAAACATGTTTCACGAGTTAAAAGCGGTGATCCCCTGTCTGTGGGCTGGCTATAAGCCGAAAGCCCAACCTTAGTGTCTAGCGTTGCTACTATTGTTGGCTACTAATGTTTACTACTTGTTTGCTAAATGCATTTCTCCAGAATCGGTACAATGAATGATGAATTGGTAACCGCTGTTTTGATCCCCCAGACCATCTCTCTCACCAGTCTTCTTCTTCTTCTTCTGTGGCAGGTTGGAGCGTTGCAATGAGGCCCTGGAGGGACAAATGGCCGCCCTGTGCTCCCGGCTGGAGCAGCACAAGCGCTGGCACAGCCTGGCCGAGGTGAAGATCCGCAATGTGGAGCGGGCCCGGGTGGACGCGGACCGACGCAACGCCACGCTGCAGAGGGAGATGGAGCAATTCTTCAAGACGTTTGGAGAGGTCAAGGGAGGTGGAGGAGGAAGAGGTGGAGGTCGACGAGGAAGGGGAGGAAGGGGAGGAGAGAGGACGAGGGAGCGGCGAAACCTACAGAGTTTGTAACGGATGAACGAATGGGGGTATGGACAGACAGGACAGGTATGGACGGACAGGACAGGTGGATTAGAGTCGTTGCAGATCTGTCTGGTAACTAGCACTGTGAACCGTGTCAACTAGGGCCGTGAAGAACACGATCTTCAGCAGCAGGACAATGATCATTTGGGCTTTAACACGTCTATGTATTATTCAGTTAATATGACCCCCCCAATAAGCCATATCAACAACTAGGACTATGGAAAGAGTGTTGGTACTTCAGTACTAAAAACAGGCTCCTGTGCTTCTCAAAAACAGAAAAAAGCATGCTCCTCTTCAGAGAATACATTTACAGGCAGCTTCTAGGAAATTCAACGAATGAGTCATAGCTTACTGTGACTTCTCCCGTTATCTCACTTTTTACTCACAAGAGTGTGTCCAAAGACAGGTTCTCCAACACTTGATGGAGAACCCAAGCACTTCCCTGCCTGATTGGGTCAGTCAGTTACATTAATCTTCTGTCAAAACCAAGGATTTGCTGAATCCTCAATGACAGTTGGTAGCCAAACATTCTTCTTTCCCATTTCAACTTTGGGGCAAATAGTGAAATCAAATAGTCAAGGACTGGAGGTTTGAATCATGTCTAAAATGAAACACTTATCGAAGATCTTAAAGAAGATCAGGAAAATTCTTTGTCGCTTTGCATGTACAATGCCCTTTTAATGACTTATCCAGCTTGTTTTAAGAATGTTCTCTTTGGGCCAAAAGGAAGAATCAGTCACATTAACAGCCATACTTTGCTCATACTAACGCTTCGTGAGGACGACTGGAAGTAATAATTTACTGCAGGTATACTGAAAGGAAAAGAAAATGATTAAAAAGGATAATGATTCATAAAAAAAGAAAAATTAAATGTCAAGCAGCCAAGGCCTGAACACTATGTGCCAAAGATAAGGAGGGTGAACCAATAGGCCTAACCCTGGTAGTTTGAACTTCCTCTACATCAAACCCTCTAAACCCAACGACACAATGACCTCTGTTCGATACAAAGAGACAAGCAGGGAGACGATGCTTCACCTAGCTGTTTGTTCATCTGTGTATGTCACTCACCTGTGGAACATTTTCAATTTTTTGTAATAATTTCAGGCAATCACTGGATTGCAATCTGTAATAAAAAACAAACATTGGGATAATGGGATGGAATCTGTGAAGAAAATATCTAATTCAAAACAGAAATATAGCCATACAATTTTTTTTTGTCATTGGTATCTTGTATCATTCAAATCAACAATGTCATAAAATGTATACGTCAATTTACCTAAACGCGATGCAGGGCTTTCCAAGAACCAGCGGCCTATACAAAAGTGTAGAAAAGGAGATTTAATAACCCGAAGAAATCTCTGTAACAGTATTTCCTCTGAAGCCGATCAGAGAATGTTTATTTGACGTGAAAGATGTAAATACAACAGTGTGTCCACGGTTAGGGAGATTGAGTCAGGAAGGCAAACTGTTTATCCCTTCAAGTCATGTTTAACAAAAATCAAAAACAAATGCCACACCACTCACTCACACAAGTTTCAGGGGAGAAAACATTGAATGCATGAAGCATTGGTAACATTACAGCTAGTGGATGAATCAGACATCCACTCTGACGTGTGACATTACAATATAAATATAGTCACAGTCATCGTATCAGGGTACATGAACTGCTACACTCACTTAACACATCACAAGATTATTATTTTTTTACTAAACCTGAGGGAGGGAAATGAATGAATCTACATGTACCAGCAGTCATCAAATCTGATTGAGGAGGACTTTGGGTTACACATAGAAGAGGGGAATGGTTCATAAAGACCATCTGCTGGACAGTAGCAGTTTTATAGAATGCTTTCAAAGCTTCTTTTTTTTTTACAAACTTGCATAAAGTGCTGTTGGACACAATTGACCATTACTGTGTCTAAGAAAATGAACTAACATTCCACTTAACATGAAGCTCTACAGACAGACACCGCACAGTCGTACTTTAAGGGACTCTGGAAATATTTTACCCCGTTAAGACATTTTCAAGTTCACAAGATAGTTTCGCCGGATCGGGTTGGCTAAAATATTGACATCTGTCACTCTGACCATAATGTTGTCACACAATATAGCTTGATTTATTGGACATAAAAACAATAACTTAAACAGAAAAACAGAGAAATTGTGTGTAAAAGTCAGCAGCACAGGCGAGATAAACGCATATTCATCATTAATGGTAATATTGGACAATGGCTACATTGAAGCATGTGGAATATAGGAGAAAAATCATAGAAATAATGACGAATGAATCACAATTTCTTCCAACCTTCTTTTGTGGTAACACAAAAAAAATCTAGTTTTACCTTTCAAGTCAACATCTTTTCTCAATAAAGTGAATTCTAAATGCGGTGTCCTCTATGATAAATATATATTTTGGTCGTTGGTCTTTTTCTTCTGTCATTTATAGGGGATCCCTGGCTTTTGCATCTATGACTAACATAAAACCTATTAAGGTTTTATTAAGAATAAGAATCTATTAAGAATAAGTGAAACATGTAATCAGGCCGCCCTCTTCTCAAAGCCTGCTGAGAAAATTAATTCTAATGACAAAAATGTGATAATAAATGTTGTTCTTGATTAATAGCAGCTCAACCACTATATCGGCTTACATTTGTCCTGAATGCTCTAAAATAAGTTTTAAAGTAGAAAAGAAAAAAAAACACAGTAATTACAGAACTTGCCAGTTGCCACACACATGCGCACACACGGAAAGCAGATGTTCAGGTGTAACTTGAGGATCATCGGGATGTTGCGTTACTACAGACGGACAGACCCAGCCATTGTTGAAGAGAATCACAAAAGATATTAACAACATTTGGAAACTTGTAGGTGTGTGTACAAGAGCAATTTTGCTGTGACCAGACTAAGTAAGCATATAGTATACTTAAGTATATAGTAAGACTATATTAATGTAAGCTTAAGCCTAACTTGCTGATGAGTAAAAAATTCAAGGGCCCTGGAATAATGCTCGTCATGTTCCGGTTAGTAGAATGAAGTCTGCGGGGACTTGTTTTAAGGGATAGCTTTCCGGAACAGACCTTTTCCTTGTCTGCTACTTCTGTTTTAACGCAACAGAATCTGTTTTGTGGTCGTTGGTTTCACAGGAATCTCAAAACGCCAGAGCGGCGAGGGGAGACGCCGGGTGACCTGTCTAGAATCCGGACGGAGTCAGGATGTTCATGTCTCGAGGCTTGAGCTTGTGTGGCTTCGCCCCGCGGCTCCGTCCATCTACCGTGGGAATCTCCATCTTGGGCGGGGCTGCCTTCTGAGCGGCGCCGTCTTCGGCTAATCGCTTGGCCTGGGCCTTCATGACCTCCATGGCGGTAGGTTTCTGGGCTCCACGGTAGGCCTGGAGAGCAAAACCAGCTGCAGAAAAGAAGAAAAGGAGGGGCTGATCACGCAGAACGTTTGCCGATGCACTGCCTGTTCTGTTGGGAGCAGGAAAAAAAACAAACAAACACATCGGAGCAGTGCGCTGCACCTTTTTACTGTTGCAAAGCAACCATGCAACGTCTACATCTAAACCTACAATGACGCTTGTTTTCTTGAGTTAACAATTAACCGCTCGGGGTGTCCGGGACGCTGTGCCAAAAACATGAACGGCAGAAAAAAGCAGGTCACTAAGCTACGCAAAAGCAGCAGGCAAACCGCTTGGTTCGCATTGATTACAATTACTAAATAGCCACCTCCAGCTTTTAAAAAGGCATTCGGTACAATCAGGGCTTAAGAAGGTTTTAGGAAATGCTAAAATATGGTTTTCAGAGTTCATGTCAGCAAATAGTACATAACACTGCACTTACTTAGTGAGTTACATCCAAATAATATATGAGAATTAACAATTTAACCATTTGGGAAAAAGAAAATACTATAGGGCTATGTAATTATAATACCATACATTCATAGGGAGATTAATGAAAAACTGTATACTAACAACATGTAGGGTATGCTATATGGAGACACATTTATACCAGATAATGGGCAGAGCCTGTGTAGAAGAAAACAATAATAAACTTAAACGTCTCAGAATATATCACCTTTCAATGCACACAAGCTAACATGATCCAAGACATTACTCACGATCACTTACCGCAAGTCATTCTCAATCAGGATTTCAACAGAACCAAAAATGTCCAAACTTAATATGGATATGTTCCATCAAGTTCTCAGCACCGCTGTCCATTATTGACCATCCAAACTTCCTTATGGACCCCTAAAGCTCCTTTACACTGGATGCAGACAGATAATCTATAACGTAACAACTTTACCAGATAAATGAAGTGGAACATGTCCTAGTGGTGTTGGTGGACGGACATAGATGGCGCCGTGTTTATCTTCAGTACAAAGGTCATTCTGCCTATTTTTTTCCTAAACACACTTTACACGGGAACAAAACCAAAAGTTTGTCTTACAACAGGCTTTTTATCGTGGTCATGAGCATATCTAGTTTCTTGAATAAAAATTTAAAATTGCTTTATGGACACCTCAACCCAACTATGGACAATTAAGTAGCAACCTCAACCTCATCTTTAAACCAAGAGCTGAAGAAAAGCTGGATTCCCTCTTCATCCTCCTCCTCCAACAGTGGACTCATGTCCATGTTTACCTGCTGATGTGGCCTCGGACTCTAGGTCGGAGTTGGTCTTCTGGATCTGGGGCCGCGGTCCGAAGACGCTCCAACGCTCCATGGTACCCGCAGGTCCTCCACCTCCTCCTCTGTCGCTACCCGGCTCTCCTCCTCCTCCTACAAGGTCCACACTGGTGTTGGAGCCCACACTGAGCTCAGAGCCTGTACTGCTGAACCAGCTCCTACACGCAGACAAACACACACACACACACACACACACACACACACACACACACACACATGCATGTGTTTATTCTCAGTCAGGACATCCTTGGAAAAAGAGATTCTTGATTTCTGAGGCTTAATATGTAAATAAAAGTACAAAAGTTAAAAAATAAATAAATACAAATTGCATGCCTGTTTTGTTTGTGAATGAACACTTGTCCCGTGTGTACTGACCTGCGTTTCTGCTTGGGTGAGCTGTGGGGGGTGCTGGAGGGGGTGGACTGGGTGGAGGAGTCCTCCCGGGACTCCATGCTCTGGATCTGTAGCTTCTAAAACACCGGGAACACAACACCAATAACCTCAGTACAACCTGCTCCTTTCAGTCCAAGGCCAAACCGCGGCATGTCTCGCTGGCAACACCGGCGCCGAGTGGACACAAGCATTGACTACACGTCTGCATGGCACTGCACTGGCAGAATGACCTTGCTCCCATCATCAGAATCATTATGGGTCTTTTGCAATGTGCTGAATGCTAATGGAAAAGGGCTTCTTGTATTCTGCTTTGGATGTAGTGTCTACTCAATGGCATAATGTAACGTGTGATGTATAAAGAGGTTTGGATTCATTTTTATCAATGTCAACCCGTATTTACACAACTGATTTATTTTCGACATTTGATATAAATGGGGGAAAATTAGATTAAAAGTAGAGGTTCTATAATCTTACGTGGAAGGATTCGGGCATGCGGTGGTGGTGGCGGGTCTCCTCTGCAGTGAGTCCCTTGTGTGGCGTGTAGCTGGTATCAGTTAGCCCCGCAGTCTGCTCAAACCTCATCACACTGTCCTGTGTCTGCTCTGCTTGGACACACATAGAGAGAGAGATCATGTACATGGCCAAAAGATATGAGGGAAAATGGAGTGATCATTTGTTTTCCATGAACGGAAGGAAGTCATACTGGTGATGAGAGAGTTCATGATGATGGAAGAGGCCTTGGTCTTCACTACCCCCGGTGACCTAATGGGGGCGATGTTGGCACCGCTGGACCGGCTCACGCAAGCAACACCGTGGTCATCCTCCTGAGTGAGACAAAATACCACATCTTCAGTTTGTTCATCTTGCATGTATGTGCACGTGCGTGCGTGTGCGTGTGCGTGTGTGTGTGTGCGTGCTATGGAAGGCCAAAACAACGCCTCATTTTAGACGTGCATTGATATAAATCCACAAAAAATACAGTGTGTGTCAAAGTCAGACCACACATCTTTCTCTCGTTCGTGCTGTGCATTTACTTCACTACACTATGTGGACCATATATCGGGTGTTTAGACCAGGGGTGTCAGACTTATATTAGATAGTGGGCCGGATTTGTTCAAATGAGACCTCATGGGGCCGGATAATTTTTCGCTAAAATCCATTTGACTCAACACACGGATATTTAGCAGATATATATGAAATCATTCAAGAAGGCCTACAGATACCAATCAATGGGAAATTGCATTGTTGGCACATAATAACACACAATGGGAAATGACATAAAGCAGAAGAGAGAACTGCAACAAAAATAAGTCAAACAGAAAGCATTTTCCTATCCATGCAACATATGGACAAGAATACATTTCAAGTAGAAGAGAAAAGTGCAACAAATAGCCGATCATAAGTGCCAAGCATGTTTCCTATTCATACAACTTTTAACAATAATTACTTATTGTGTTTGAATATTATTCATTGATTATACATTTGAAAGAATGCAGTTTATAGGTAGAAAACACCAAATGTCTGTCCAGAATAGCTGTACCAATCAATGAGAAATTGCATGTTGGCATACAATGCCCGCATACTACGACTGTATTCAACCAGAATTTAAGGTCTGTTATGTAGGCCTACAACTATTCTTCTTGAAGTTCAGTGTGGCTGCTTTACCAAAAGGTAATATTAATTTCCCTTATGAAAGCAATACACTGTTAAAGAATGTTTTGTTCCCATGAATGCGGTCGTATTTTAAGACGCCGTAAAAAAAGGCGTTATGTCAGCAAAACCACCATATTTTACGTCGACTTTAGTGAATAAACATCTACAATGAGGCGTAGTTTTGACCCTTTTGGCCTTCCATAGCGTGCGTGCGTCAGCTACCTCGGCCAGGTGTGTGAACCTCCTCTCCGGTATGACCGGCCGCCGCCACAGGTTGTTGATGCTGATGTCATGAGGGGGCGTGGACATGGGGGCCTCAAGGTTGTCATCGTAGCTAAGTGCCCGGCGCGCCATACCCAAGGGGAGGCCCATCCCCGAACCCTCGATGGCTGCAAACAAGAAACAAACAAACAGACCCCCCCCCCCCATCAACATGTAAGAACCAACAGAACAGAAGCAGGGGGGCCTTTTGAATAATTAATTTAAGTCAATTCCAGTTCTTTTTTTATGGTAAATAAAGACTTTTTTTTGGCCTAAACCTGTACCATGAGTTTTGCCATTATCAGCCTCTAGTGGCATTAGTCTTAGCTAGAGTTATAGCTATTTATTACATGGCTTTGACTAATACTAGATTCTGATTGGTCAATCATGCCATTCAGCAGTGTGTCATTTCTGAAACACATGGCATAGCATTGCTGGAATCGATGGGCTAAGTAACAGGCCAGCGGAAGGCAGTAATGCAACACTTATGGATGCCAGCCGACATAAAACCCGCAGAGAGGAGCGCCCTTATTTTGGAATCCGTCAGGTTTCAAGCCGCTCTTTAAAAAGGAGCTTGTTTGCAAACAATAGAAGCTGTATTGATATTGTTAAGATAGACCAGATTCAAAGACGTCATTAACAGTCTCTTGTGATTAGTCTGTCACTTCACATGAAAGCATCTTATGTCAGACTGACGTAACCCTTTATGTGCCTCTTTTGGCAACGTTACTGCTTTTATTCACAACACAGCCTTACCAACAGTGATCTGGAATTGTCACTAGGCCTTGAGCAGGGAAATCGGCAGGGCAGATTACCCAGAATATCAACCCCGGCTCCCATTCACATATGACCCCATGCAGGAATTGTTCCTGAACAATGCAGGGAGACTGCATGTGTGAAATAATTTTTGCACAGGTGGGGCAGGGGCAAAAGTGGACCAGAATACAACAATTTAAGAGCAAAATTTCCCTAGATGGATTGACTCAAAGATCGGCATGTTTACATTTTGAGAAACTTTGTAGTTCAGATATTTTTTATGGAATAAATAGTTGCAGTAGAAAAGTTACATATGTTTAAGTTACAACCTATGCAACTTTTTCACAGCACCTACCAGTTTTGTCCTATAAGTCCAACTACCAAGTGTCCAAAATAATAAATAAAAATAATAAAATCCACTCCTACAGCACTCATATTCAACCCCGTAGGGATTTATTTTCTCTCTACATCAATTTGGTCCATGGAGAGAAAGATGGGTCTAATTTTGAACACAAGTGAAGGCTGCAGTAAAATAAAAATGAGTAAACCTAGTTCAGGTTTATCTTTTTTTAAAAGATAAACCTGCAAATATAGATTAAAGTCTACTCCAAGGTGCTGGAAAGGAGGGTTCGGCCGATAGTCGAACCTCAGATTGAAGAGGAACTATGCGGATTCCGTCCGTGGAACCACGGATCAACCCTTTACTCTCGCAAGGATCCTGGAGGGGGCCTGGGAGTATGCCCATCCGGTCTACATGTGTTTTGTGGATTTGGAGA
>JAOPJO010000139.1:3219994-3233701 GCA_027123675.1 Molva macrophthalma | reverse complement strand
CACACACACACACACACACACACACACACACACACACACACACACACACACACACACACACACACACACACTCCAGTGGATGTTCTTTACGTGACCGTCAGCAGTAACGTTTTCAAAATCCATCGCTGAAGACCGCTTTCTTTTCAAATAAATGTTCTTAGCGGTAGCGAATAATACTGATAAGAGTCAAAGCGGGATCAAAGAGGACGTCTGCGTAAGCTACGTCAATCACTCGTTTATTTGTTCATTCTCTGAAAACATTTGAAAGTGAATGAGAGTGTGTTCGTAAGTGCGTTCGTAACTTAGATATGACTGCCACCTGCAGGCGTTTTGCATGTACGTAGATAAAATAACAAACATTTCAGATTTTCTCAAATAAGCGACATACAAATTGTTTTAAACGCTTGTAAAATGCATAAATATAACGATTTTATTGTTATAATGAGTTCATTGTTTGTTCTTTTGGTCAGAAAAATAGAGTCGGTCCAATAACGCTGGCCACAGCCATGATTTAAATCAATCATTAAATCAATAAATCAATCAATCAATCAATCAATGCAAAAATAATAATACACGTTCAGTGCATGGTTGATATGCATGGTGTGGTGTATCCATATGAAAAGTAGTAGGGAGCGGTACAATCAGAGGAGAGGTGGTCGAATAAATGTTTTTTTTAGATATCTACATCAAAGACAAAATGTATGGTGTTTGGAAGGGCAAGGAATAAGGAAATAGGAGGGTTACATTATATGGAGGTCAATTGGAAACAGTGACAGTATACAAGCTTTTGAAACTATGGTTTGAGCAGAAAATGTTTTGGAGGGTTCATATTGGTAATGTGGTGGAAAGTGTGCCCCGGTCATAATGAGAGGAGGGTGTTCTTGGGGGCAGAGAGAGGCTTTCTACAGATGATTAATCAGCACATGACCAGAACAAGAATTGATTATGGATGTTTTGCATTTTGATTGGCAGCCAGTACAAATCTTAAGAGGTTGGATAGTATTCAAGCAAGTTAAGGGTGTGAAGCGGGGCAGAGCAAGCCCAATACCTGCTTTACAGGTGGAAATAGAGGAGGAAACAATGTTGATTGCAATACTCGGCTGAGAGGGCAGGCTGGAGTTATCCCCGCCAGTGTTTTGTTGCACTGAATTTTGCAAGTAAGGAAGTCCCGGAATGTTTTAGACGGCACTGGTAAGCGAAGGGGCAGGGAAAGCTAAGTTAAAAGACTTACACATAGGAGTAGAGGTTATTTGCCCTCCTGTTCCCAGGTGGACAATGGAATTGGTGGAGGTGGATCATGGTTTATTAAAGCCAGGGAGGTATGTGGGGCAGATGGAGTCCACAAGTGTGGTAGCTACCGGTCACCTTTTCTCTCTACAGGTATATACAGCTGGGTCCAGGGATACTAGCTCAGAGGTATGTGGGAGCTCTTTTTGTGTTCCCAAGCTGAGTGTGTGCTGTGGAGTTTGATTGAATAATGGGATTTCAGTGTTTACTTGTGAACGTATGGCCATATCGTTGGTTCATAAATGGATTGAGGGAACAGGAAAGACATGTTTAAGGCATTAGGAGAACATTTCTCCTGGAATCAATCAGAGAAAGAAAGTGTATTTCAGTATTTGAGGAAAACAAAGCTGGATCTCAGACCATAAGGTGTCTTCTTTAGTTGGAGCATATAACTAATAATATATTATATTACCTTTGTTTTTATTTGTATCGCTCTACACTGTGAGAGTGAGAAATGGGCATTCTCTTGGTGGACAGTAGGTGGCAATAATACACCAACTTACCGGTTGCTCGTTTGCCAAGGAAAATGAAAATGAGAAGAAGAAAGTAACAGTAGGAGGCGGTAGCGTGTGATATATGTGTTTCGAGTTTTTAGACGAAGAAGTATCGGAGGCGCAAAACAAGGAAAATGGCTTCCCCAAAAACGCTTCCCAAAGATGCACAGGTCTTTTTTAATACTATATAGTATTGATATAATGATGTTGATTAGTAGTTTGATTAGATATTTGTATTACATTTGTGTAAGATCAGCAATGTAAAATATTATATATTTTGGTGACTTATCTCAGCTATGTTCTCACTGGTCCTGCTAGCTAGAGTGTTAGCATTAACTGTTAGCCTTTTTGCAAGATTTCTGGCATTAGTTTAGTCTTGATTTGTCATGTTGTTTCTGTTTCGTGAGCTTAAATCCTTAATGGCGGTCTCTCGGATAAATATGCGTTCAAGATGGGGTATCTGTTCTCTGAATGTTTAAGCTGCATCTAGGACGTTTTATTATCCAAATGTTGAATGGAACAGTCGCGTGGCTGTTATCGAGTCGCTTCAATGGGTCATATTAATATGATCCTTTACAAAGACCGGCTCTACATGACATGCACTTGTATGTGTGTTGTATTACCGTTGTTCTTATGGCTCCCTTTTCTTTCTTGTCAGGTGATGATCCAAATACTCAAAGATATGGGAATCACAGAGTACGAACCCAGAGTCATCAACCAGATGCTGGAGTTTACATACAGTAAGTCAGTTATAGGATATCTGGCATAACCTTCCACATAGAGATGATTATACATGATCCATAAAGATTGGAAGGAAAACAAGCACTATTTGGAAAATACAAATATTTGACGTCTTTGTCCGCAACAACCATTTGGTTGTCTTCCAAGTTCTCCTCAAACTAATATCACATTGTCTCATAGGATATGTTACCACCATTATTGAGGATGCTAAAATATATGCTACGCACGCCAAGAAATCCAACGTAGATGCAGAGGACATTAAGCTGGCGATCCAGTGTCGCATGGACCAGTCGTTCACCTCACCGCCTCCCAGAGATGTAAGTCTTCACTTTCTTCTGACAGATTAGTGGACTAAAGCAGGGTATCTCACACATAAACACCAAAAATTGGAATTGGATTGAATTCACAAACTAATATATAACTAATATATATATACACACACATATAAGGCAGGATAGGCTAGTGGTTAGGATGTTTGACTGGATGCCTAACCCCTACCTGCTCATTAGTAACGTATTAATAGATTGTATCTATGTATATCACACTAGGTACTATGTCACTTTGTATAAAAGTCTACTAAATGACAAGTAAAATGGTTCTGATTTGTAAATTATTTTAATAATCATTCAAATTATTCCTATTTCCATAATATACTGATAATAAGCCTTTTATTTCTTCTTATTTTACACTCTGCTGTGTCACCAGTTCCTACTTGAGGTCGCCAGGCAGAAAAACGGGACGCCTCTTCCTCTGATCAAGCCGTACACCGGCCCCCGGCTGCCCCCAGACCGCTACTGCCTCACAGCCCCCAATTACAGACTCAAGTCCATCCAGAAAAAGGTACATAGACAATACACTGAAGCCATCGCTGATCCAGGGGTCTTCCCACGTTAAAGTGTTTTGTTTTTCTCACCACATGAGTCATTATTATTTATATGTACTTTTGGAGGGAAATATTAAAAAACTCACACTGAGCTGACATAGCTCTTATTGACAACGACGCAAACAAACACAATTCAGTTGGACTGCACAAAGCACATTTTCCTATCGTAATATTTGTAGCGTTGAGCATGCACGCAATATGAAAACTTTGGCCTACTGGATATTTTTCCATCGTTTTCTAAAAAGTGTTGCCATGGCGACTTGTGTCCCACTAGGTTTCGTCGTCGGGGGGCAGGATAACGGTACCACGCCTCAGTGTCGGATCGGTGTCAAGCAGGCCCAGCACACCAACCCTGGGTGAGACATACACACACACATCAACTGTCTCACACACACAATATCATATCCGACCAAAGAATGCTGTTTTCAAATTGCAACAGGATGTCATGTTCCAGGGTATTTACAGTAATATCAATGACGTGGCAGGACTGGATATCTGCCTACATTTCGAGCTCTTTCTAGAATAATTTTGTTGTGATGTCACATTTTATTCAGCATCTCTGATCCTATAAACTTTGAGAGAAACAAACAATAAAGGCCAGTTAACAGTAGACTACATTATAATTACGCTTTTCCTTATATGCAGTTGGTAATTAATTAACATTGGAACAAAGTAAAAAGTTTTTTACAACTATTTCTGATTGAATGTCAATGTTGATAATTGCTCAATTTTGTAACAATCATTAAAAAATCCATAGCAACCACCAGTTTTGCTATGATCATGCCTTTATGTCAAGCTCATTCCTTTTGGTGTATTGTCTATAAATGGTCCCAGCATCTTTATCCATCATGTCCTCAGGCACACCCTCTGTCACCACCAAAGTCGCGACCCCTTTGTCCTTGTCTGGCCAGCGCTTCACTGTTCAGATCCCCAGTTCTCAGACTGCCGTGTCCAAAACAGGTACCACCAAGCCTACTCAGTTTGTGTTCTTAACCCGCAATCAAGGTAATAACAATAATAATGAGCACTTGACTGTATGAGTGCAATGTAGACAGGGTAGGATGAACTGGACAGGATAGATGAAGTGATTATGGAGTTTGACTCCCAGTTTTAAGGTTCTGGGTTGGAACCCAGACCCTAACATATTTAACATCTGCCTGCTTCTTATTGGCTCGTATCTGAATTGAATGTATCTTAACTTGCTCCAAGTTGGTTTGGATGAAAGTGTCTGAACATCCAAACATGCTAAATATCCGGATTGTTAATGGTCAATATCTGCAAAGTGCATTTCAAAAAAGCAAGGTTTAGTTTTGTCATGTCTTATATCATCTATCATTCTATTTCAAACACACAGATAAGCGTGCAAGATTTTCATATTTTTCATGTTTCCCCAACGCCAGCCACACCGTCCACTCCGACGGTGCAGAACGTCCTCATCAACCCGTCTCTGATTGGCTCAAAGAACATCCTCATCACCACCAACATGGTGTCGCAGAGCTCGGCCAGCGAGTCGCTCAAGAGGAAGCACGACGACGATGACGACTACGACACCCTATGACCTTGAAATCACGCCGCTGGGTCATTTCAACAGGATTTCGTTTTAGTTTTTTCTTTCCTTTAAGTCAAACCTCGATATGACGTGGTGAAATTGAAGGACGCTGTTGGCCCGTTCTATATAAGAATAAAAAAAAGTCGGCTGCTGGACGATGATTTCTACATAATATGTGCGTGCTTTCAATCTTGTATAAAAATAATTCATAATGTCATTATTACAACTGCACGGGTCAGAAATTGTACAACTGAATACCCCTGTGTGCTGTACAGTACCGTGGAGTTTCTACATTGTAGCAGTTTAATGCCTTGCTTAATGGCATAACTAAAGACGAGGGGAATGAGACTATTCAACTGTCCTTTCACTCTATTCAGACGTTTCTCCCTGTCAGAAATGGAAATGTTTAAAATTGCATGGTTAGATTATGATTAACTGCCTGTGAAGGAAACTTTTTTTATAAATATATTTTGTTAGTGTGTTTTGTTACAGCAATAATACTTGACAACATTCAGTGCTATATGCATAATATGGTGGTTTATATATAGCTACCCATCTCCACATGAAAACAGTACGTTTTGTCATGTGTCTTGGGCTTTTTCAATAGTGTCCAAGAGTATCCAACACTTAACAGAAGAAACAGTCACGTAACATAAATAGCAGGCGAGAGCTTTATTGCCAACATGTATTTATTTGAATGGACTTTTCTTTTCCTCCCAAGAGACACATCCACGTAGAGAGTGAACAAATAGATATGCTGTAAATACAGAAAGAACCCTCATTCTGAGCCTACTCTTCCACCGATTAGTGTAAATTGTGTCTAAACCGCAGTTTCCTCTTGTTTGCCACTAACTTTTGTATGAGTAAGAAAATTAAAATAATTGGTTACAACTCACACGTTTCTGGATTTGCACTGTTGCAGGAAGGTTTCTGGTTTCTTAATCATTTATGCTACAGCTGCTTTCTTGCTCGTAGTTATGTGGTGTTAAGCAACTCAACTCAGAATCTTTATAAGCTGGACTGCAGAACATTCATTTCCTATATATATATATATATATATATAGGTCTCACAAGCCTAAAATATCCTTACCACGATATGACTATCATTTTTATTTATTTATTTAAAGTCACAATGTGTAAGATGGAGCCCCTACCAGTTAGTAGGTGGGAGACTTTCAGAATTCATAATCTCAACAACAGTTTTTCTGTCCAATATTACTGGCTCTGCCACTGTGATGTGAAATAGTGCTCAGCTGGCTTGTGTGAGTAGGAGGGGTATTGGGAGTGTCAATAGTTTGATTCTTGCAAACATAAAGAGGTACGGGCTGGCCAGCCTTTTTTATTAGTAGAATATATCAGTTATAGGATGTGGATTGTATTGATACAATTATTGAAATCACTATCGATAAGCATTGACTACAGATATGTCCTGGTAAAACCAGCTAGTAGCTACTGAAATATTACTTAAATATTTAAATTTCATTTTCTTATGTGAATTGCCCATTCACATTATTTTTAAAACACATTGAAATTAAGTTCTAAGAATTTTCCAAAGAAACAATTTCAATTATTTGTAATGGTTTGATGGACCTATCAATCAATCGTCTAATAAATTACCCTGAAGGGGGAAGATGAAGCACCCCTCCCTACAGACAGGTAGAGGGCGTCCACCAGGTGGCAACCATGGAGGAGTTGTGGAGGAGGCACTGCTTCAAGGCTGGACCAGGACAAGGCCAGCAGCACCACTATGATGCTACCAGCTTGGAGCAACCGGGCCTTACTGGTAGTGAGACAAACACACAGACCCATAGAGGGGAGGAGAAGGTGGGTTTGATGAGTGTCTGTAACAGTGGAGATGTAACCACAGGGTTTGGCTGAGGCAGAGTTAATTTCTCTTACTTCATACCACCAGAGACACACCCTTTTGATATCATATTATTTACATGAATTTGTTGGGTAGAGAGGCATCTCACAAGGAGGTTCAAAAATAGCCACTCCACTCTTCTGCACATCCCTGCAGCTTTCACTGATCACTGATCATGACATGACAGGAAGGAACCATATGGCTGTAAATCGCTTCTTTTGGCAGACAGGTGTTTATACTACGAACAGTTCTCCTTTGACCATGACCATTCTGGATCATTTCACGTAAAATGTTCATGAGGGGGTGTATGTCTAAATGAGTTATTCTGTTATTTATTGATCTCCTCGTAGTCACATTTTTTCAAGATTAATTAACTTTTATCGAGCTTCATTATTTCGTATTGTGTACAGTATTGTATTTTCTGTAAAGTGTTGGCATTTTCTGCCTTATTTGTGACAGCTGCACGTCATACGGAAGTTACGTCATGTGTCTTTGCACATTTTGCGCGAAAACTCAGGTTAGGAAGTTGCTGTTGTATGTTGTATATAACCACAACGTGCCCTTCTGAATTCCGCTTCCGTCTTTCTTAAGGTGTACTGTATTTCTTACTTACTGGGGGACTGTAAGGTACGAGTCAAATAAATTCACAAGAGCTTGGTTTACATTGCAAGCTAGCGATTACACAGCAGGTTCTATCCTATCGAGTGGGGCTAAGGGGGAAAGGGGCACGACCATTTAAATGGCATTGTTTGCTAACTAGCTGTAAGCAAGGCATACATTGTAGAGTGTAAACAACGGATAAAAAGTAAACATACATCAAATATATCCCTTATGGAATGATAAACATGTTCTGCTATATAACCTGCCAACGTTTGCATTTCATTGTATCAGAGTACATTTGATTAAAGTTGCGCTAATATTGTTATATTAAACATTGTAGAATAATATAATTATATTATATGTTACCTGACATCATACTGAAAGTGTTTGTGTCATTGTGTGTGTCCCTTTCACTCAGTTGCAGCCCACCTTTCTCAAGTGAAACTTTACAATTATCTAAGCAAAGATGTCAAGGATAGATAAGATGAGCATACTGGGGGTGAGGAGTTTTGGCGTTGAGGACAAAGACAAACAAGTCATCTCCTTCTTCAGCCCTCTCACCGTTCTGGTTGGACCTAACGGAGCAGGAAAAACTGTAAAAATTGCAAATATTTCATCAATAATAGAATGTAAAATGTATCCGAAAAGCTGATGGTTAAATGTGCTGATTTGCAGAAAAATGTATCTATCACATCAAATGTTTTCTGCATCTACTGCAATTGTGTAACCGCAATGCACATAAGAAGGCCTCATGATGTTTGTTATTTCCTGTAAAGCTATACCATACTATTCCTTTTGGTGTCCAGACTATCATCGAGTGCCTGAAGTATGCGTCATCAGGAGAACTTCCCCCTGGAGCTAAAGGGGCTGCCTTCGTTCACGACCCTAAAGTGAGTCAAGGACCATAGGGTCACACTGATCCATTAATGCTTACAGGGGATTACTGGTGGGGATTCATAGATGAGCTAATATGCAGGTGTTCTTAAAGCTTGCATGATTCCAAGATAGCTAGGTAGCTGATAGGTAGCTGTTCCATTAATTGTGTGTGTTGCCTCTCACAGACAACCTGAAGCTTAAAAGGATATCCACTCTCTTGTTGTTTACTATGTATATTGACTATTTCAGCAAGTTCAATTGGCTATGAATTAAAATGTATCATTTGGTCTCATCACTTAAACCGTCACACAGCCTTGCTGTGCAAAAAAACAAAAAAACATCTTAAAGGATAAGTTAGCTAAAAATAGTTCTTAAAACAGGAGGTTTAGGGTGTATTGTTGTCTTAGTATTTACTCCAGAAAACAATATTGCAAAACGAAAATTATATGAATAATAATTGGATAAAAAAAAGGTTGGATAAAATGTACCCTGTACCAAATAATAAGGACATGCTAGCTAATCAGCTGTCTTGACTCAAAGAAATGGTGCATCTCTGTAGGATGCCCATGAGACGGATGTGCGAGCTCAGATCCGGCTGGTGTTCACCGACGTGAACGGGGAGAAGGTAGCCATACAGCGCTCCATGTCGTGCACACAGAAAGCCAAAAACTACACCTTCAAGACGCTAGAGGGCGTCATAACCCGCATCAAGTAAGGCTTAATGGTTGGCATGAAGTGTGTGGGTGAGTCTGGAGGGTATCTTCTGCAATGTTGCATGCTTAAAGTCGTAATGTGTACAATTCCAACTAGCCAACAGTTTAACATTACCTGGACATGTCTGCAGTCGAGGATCGAAAGTGATTTCAATAATGTTATTAATAAAATCACATCCTATAACTGATCAATTCTACAAATAAAAAATGCTGGGCAGCCGGTTACCTCTCTTTGTTTACAAGAATCTTACTATCGACACTCCCAAAACCCCTCGGACTAACAAGTACATATTTTAATCTCTCTGAATTTGATTAGACAATTTTTTTCTATGATTGATCCGCTGAATGGTTGAGACGTGAAGTTACAACGATGCTGGTGCTCCTCGTAGGCAAGGTGAGAAGATAAGCCTTTCCTCCAAGTGTGGCGAGCTGGACCGGGAGATGATCTCTGGTCTGGGCGTGTCCAAGTCGGTGCTGAACAACGTCATCTTCTGCCACCAAGAGGAGTCCAACTGGCCCCTCAGCGAGGGCAAGGCCCTCAAGGAGAAGTTTGACTCCATCTTTGCAGCCACAAAGTACTAAAAGTCAACTCTTGCTGGTTCATTAGATGTTTTTTGGATCATTTGGATTAAACTAAATTAGTATTTGGATTATTTTGCATGTTTCTTTTTCATTGTCAACTTCTTCATATATACTTCATTTTAAGTAATAATAAAGCATATTACTAGCAGCTGTCACCGTCACATGTCCCAGCCTTGGATCAATAGTTGTTTTAATACTGATTTCTTGTTAGCCTTAATCCATTTGTGCTGGTATTCCCCCTTCTGTCCTTCAGGTACATCAAGGCCCTGGACACCATGCGGCAGCTGCGTCTGAAGAAGGGCCAGATAGTGCGGGAGTGCCAGGTGGAGCTGCGCTACCTGAAGCAGATGAAGGAGAAGGCCCTGCAGATCCAGGAGATGCTGGCCACCAAGGAGGCCCAGCTGGTCGCCTCCAGAGACAGCGTCCAGCAGATCGAGGGCCAGATCGAGCCCCTCGAGGTGGGTCTGTCTTTGTCTGTCTGTCGGTCTGTCTCTGTCTCTGAGTGTGCAAAGGACTGCTTATTCAACAGTGTCGTGTCACAGTGCTCAAGCTTAGAAACGGAAAGTGACACACTAAAGCAGTAGCGTAGGCAGAATTCGTATTTTGGGTGGGCCAGTACAAAATTGGGTGGGCCATCTTTTCCCAGAACAAAATTACATCTCTAGTCGTCTCTACAGCACACTGCACTGTTAATTAACCATTATTGCACAAAGTGGCAACTAAACATAAACCCAGCAGCAGAATCGGCCAGTGAACACGCGTCAGGCTTCCGTGAGAGAGCACTGGCGCCGGGGTGGAAGCGGCCGGGACCGGGCTAACCTTGGGGGCTAATGATGGGTCTGCGTCTGACTCTTACCTGGGCTGGGTGGACTATGTCAATGGAGGCAGGCAGTCTTCTTCCTCACGGAGTGCTTTTTAACAACACAATGGCTAACCCTTTGTTTAGCCGTTGTGGTGGTAACGTTAAATCGGCTGAAAGCCAGCTAGTTATACTGAACATAGCGTTTCAACCAATTACGTTCCGGAGACTTCTACTTTGTTTCAGTTCTGTTTTAATCAGAAGACAAATGAAACACACAGAACAAGTAAACAATAAATCTAGTTTATATATAATCTTTTCTAACTTAAATCGTTATGTTTTGTAACAAAATGTATTTTGATCAAACATGGCTGAATGGGCCAGTGAGTAATGTGGCCCAGGCCCATTACTGCCTATGCCGCTGCAGTGATGCACATATTTCCCTAATTTTAATATAAAATCGAGTCTTATTCAAATATCTGCTCTTGTTTTCCAGGGCAAACATGTCCTATTACAGCCCTAAGGTATACGTGTATTGTTTTCTCCTCTCCAGAACCGGCAGATCGACATCGACACAAAGCTGGGCAAGGTGATGAAGCTGGACAACGACATCAAGGCCCTGGACAGCAGGAGCAGACAGATGGAGGAGGACAACAAGGATCTGGAGGAAACCATGGAACAAGTGAGGGAGGGATGGAGATATTAACAACAATATGTGAAAGAGGAGCAAGTTCTGTGTTTACTGGCCACGGTGCATGCTCACTGACTTTGAGACAGAGACTGAGAAGCAAGCAGTAAGAATTCTTGAATGTTAAATGTCCTGGAATTTTGGAACAAGGTGTTGCTTTTTTATTGCTTTGACCCACCAGTTGCAATGGAATGGCTCAGCGGGGAAAAATGGAAATGGAAGTGTGGTCGTTTACCTCCTTATCCCGAAATGGGCCCTTAAAGCCCCTCCCCCACAATTGCAAAGTCGTTTTAAGGCATTCAAACACATGAGAAAGCCGACGTGTGTGATACACCCCAAAAAGATTTGATTCTCAACTTTTAGTCTATCATAACCATTAGCTAAACAACATTTTTTATTTCCTCCTGAAATAAATGTAATGTGTTGGAGTGAAAAAGTACTTATTATTTGATGTCAATAAAGTGAAGTACAGCAAAGATAGAGGTTTTAGTAGAGGTAGGTTTAGGCAAAATCTCCAAATAAAAACATAAATCCAATGCAAACCAATGCAAAATTGACAATATAAACTTGATGAGACACAAACAGGTGGATATCATGGGAGCCCATTGTACAATTTTGACATTTGACCCCTCTATTGAAAGGTCTGGGCGAATATAATTAAATTACCCCAAGCCAAACAATCGCAAGTGGACCATACAGCCACCAGATGGCTGTGTGGTCCAGATGAAGGACATGTGTTCTGATTGAAGGCAATTTACCTATTTCCTCTGAATCCCGCTCTTAGCTACTAAAAATGGATTTGTAAACACCATGTTTAGTTGCAAAATGGAGCCCAGACACTGGATTACCTGTTTATGGTGGTTTTATGTGATCAAACACAACTTTCATGACAAAAACAACAAAGGTAAGACTTAATCTTTGGTTGTAACTAGAACAAGTTAGTTCTTGATTGCTTGAGTTTTAGGCACAGAGTGGTTTGGACTGTTGGAATGGAGTGGAGTCAGCTTTCATATGATATATAGTTTGTGTAGATCATATGACGTGAAAAAGACGTAACTCTTGTTGTTGCATGCTTCTTATTTTGTTTGTGGTTGGAATTCTCTGTCGTTTAGCTAACAATGGTTATGATAGACAAAAAGTTGAGAATCTAATCTTTCTAGTTGTGTACTTTCACATGTGTTTAAATACCTTACGACGTATTTGAAATTGGGGGGGAGGGGCTAAACGTGGTACCGGGTCATTTCAGGATGAAGAGGTTAACAGGTATGCTCGTTAAGGTCATTAACAGGTGTGGTCGTTAAGGTTTGGTCATTACCAGGTGTGGTCTTTAACAGGTGTTCCAGGGTTCTGACGCACAGCTGCAGGACCTTTACCAGAACCACCAGAAGACGGTGCGGGAGAAGGAGAGGAGGCTAACTGACGGACAGAAGGAGCTGGAAAGAGCCGCCCGGGAGTGCCAGAGACTCAACAGGGTCAAGTCTGAGCTGCTGGTGGAACAAGGTACATGCACATACAAACATCTACTCACATCTTAGAAATGTTACATGGTTGTGCTGGAACGTAGCAGTGCCACATTCTTTGTTGAGAACCCTTTAGTATTAATATGTAGTAATCAGTATGAAGCCCCTGTGTTTGTGGCTTTAAGGAGCTCCGTCTGGGGAGCGGTTAATGTTGATAAAAATACGGTAGTATGGACAGTGTGAGCATAATGACACCGGAGTGGGCTCGTGCAAAGAATCATGCCGTAACACATCAGCTTAGTTGAGAAAGAAAGATGGACAGTGAAGGAAAGATGGATAGATGTAAGAATGAATGGATGGTTTGTTGAAGACAGACTGGCTGACTGCCTGCCTGCGTGCTGGCTGGTTGGCTAAGACGGGGGCCCCTCGCTGACCTGTTGTTCTCCCTGTCCAGGTCGTTTGGACCAGGAGGCTGACCGCCACTCAACGAACGTAACAAACCGCGATGCCCAGGTGAGAGGCTTGGACGGGGATGTATCATTGGTGTAAATGAATAGTGGGATGAAATTAGTCATGCATTTTTGTCTTCACCTTGGCTGTTGCCAGGTACGCTCCTTGTCCTCCTATCTGGAGCTGGACGGCTTCGACCGCACGCCCTTCAGCCAATCACAGCTGCAGAACTTCCATCGCCACGTCACAGAGAGGCTGGAGCAGGAGAAGCGCGCAGCCAATCAGATTATGGTACAGGAGATGATGAAATTGTGGCCCTCAGTTATTGAAACTAAATTGAAAGTGGCGTTTACAGGGGAGCCAGCAGCCCTGTCCCAGACTGACAAGTTTCCCTCGCTGTGTGTGTGTCTCCTCCAGGCGGGACTGCAGGAGAAGGAGCAGCAGAAGCAGCAGGGCATGGATGAGACGCGGGACAAGAAGACGGGCCTGGAGAGCGTGGTGGAGCTGAAGAGGGACCTGCAGGCCCGGAAGCAGCAGGAGCTGAGGAACCTGAGGGCCGAGCTAGAACGGCTGGATGGCTCCTCTGGCCGGCTGCAGGAGCTGGAGAATGAGCTGGCCAAGCATGTGAGCCATCAGGGTGCACAAGTCAACACACACACACACACACACACACACACACACACACACACACACACACACACACACACACACACACACACAC
>JAOPJO010000139.1:3165966-3177129 GCA_027123675.1 Molva macrophthalma | reverse complement strand
TGTGTGTGTGTGTGTGTGTGTGTGTGTGTGTGTGTGTGTGTGTGTGTGTGTGTGTGTGTGTGTGTGTGTGTGACCGATCCTCCAATTTTACATTGTAGGATCGGTGGTTATTCCACTGTTAAAGCACATTTTATATGTCTCCTTGCATTAGACTCATTGTGTATGGGTGTGTGTGGGTGTGTATTTGTGTGTGTGAGTGAGGCGAGGTGGAGCTTAATTTGAGCCTTGACCTTTGTCTCCCCTTTTAATATATATATATTTTTAAACAAAACATGAGGTCTGTTGTGGTCAATGTGAGTGGATTCAAATGCGGGCTGACTTTACGCTTTGGTAAAGAAAGGTTAAGGTAATAAAGGAAGGGAGGCTGTGTTACATGAAGGATCATGTTAGTTTTTCTTTGGGAGGTCAAGGTTAAGTGGAGATAAAGGTTACAGGAGGTTTAGACTGCAAACATGGAGGGGAGGAGACACTGAACGATTGTGTTTAGTCCAACGGTTCGAAGAACGCTTGACTCACAAACACGTATATTCACGTTTGAGAAACATCTGGCCTTAATATAATAACAACTAAATGACAGATGTTCACACAGATCACTTTCTTGTTGTTTCTTGGCTTTCTTGTTGATTTTTGCGTCTCCTTACCTAGTTACCAACATTGATGCCTCTAGACATCGGAAATGATAAGAATCTTTGACGGCAAACAGTTTAGTTATTTTAAACAGTTACGTGTGATGTGGGTAAAATAGTATCCAAGTACTGAGGGGCCTGCCCCTCTTATCTCTGGGGATTCACGCTGAAGAGATTCTGAAAGCTTCCAGATCATTTGCATTTCTCCAGCTGAGCACAAGACAAACTTCTCTGCCTGAAAGTTTTTTTGTGAGATTAATTTTAGATTTGTATCCCTAAAAGACCTTCGGGTTCCCAGAGTGATCCCAAGCAATGGACTGGTCAAGTGGGACAGAATAGTGAGACGGTACTGGTGTAAGCGAAGCAATCCCTACTGCAATGTCTTCCTCCTTGGCCTCCTCCTCCTCTGGCTCTGCTGTGACAGAGGGCGTCTTGGGCTTGTACCAGGAGATCTGGAGCACGCGACCTTTGAACTTCGCCCCCTGGTTTGCCGCCTGGAAGGATAAAAATGTTAACGATTTAAAAGCACACCAATCGCCATCGTAGCTACAGAGATCGGCATTGGGTGGAAACATTGACCAGACAGTCGGTTATTCTCTTGAGGCTTACATTCTCTGCTTCGCTACGTGTCCTGAAAGTCATCACAACACTGGTGGCATCCTGGTCACGCAGGTCTTCCACCTCTCCAAATTTCTGAAAAAATAAATAAAATAAAAGCAAGTTCCAATTTGCTAAATTAAACCTGCACTCTTTTTCAGTTACTGTCGTCCCTGAAACGTTTCCTAGTGCAGGTTTAATGCCATGGTTGCCATTTTTTAATCATCTGAAGAGTTGGCATGCCGCCATGCTTTAACATTTTTATTTAAACCTATTCCAGGGATCACGTTATGGCGAAAAATCTAATTATTTCACGTTGTTTTGCCTAAAGAAAACATGTAATGCACTGTAATAAAAAAAGCTTAAATCAAATAAGCTTGGACACATTTTTTCAAAAGTACAACTGACTTGTCCATCGTGTCCTCATATCTGCTGCGTTTACTCTTAGCAAAATCAACAAATTGCGTAGATGAAGAACTTTAACAGGATCAACTTCCTGGATCTCTTTACATCGTGCCATAAAATTGGGGTCCAAGCAAGCACCGCGTTATATCGATGCGTATTATAGCGAAGGTAAAGTGTATTATTTTAAAACAAAATCAAAAAAGAATGTAAATCACAGAGTGACCTCACCACAAAGTGGGGCATCAGCTCCTCCTTCTCCTCCTGTGTGACCCCCAGGATGGACAGCGCCCGGGGCCGGTGGTCCACCACCATGCGGTTGAGGGCCCCGCCGCGCCCCATCTGGTCCCTGCTGCGGCCCCTGCCGCGACTAACCATAGGGGGCGGTCCGGGGTCCGACAGCCCTCTGCCTCGGCCACGGCCACGGCCCAAGGAGGGCCGGAGCAGGCCCAAGCGTGTTGCCTGGAGGAAGAGAGTTTTGGTTCAGATGGTTGAGGATACTTTAATGACGACACCTCTCTCTGTGTCTGTGGTCTTAACCTCTCTCTCTCTCTCACTCACACTCACACACACACACCCCCCCAATAACACAATGTCGTACAATTTAGATGACAACCCTGGGTCGTACGATGAAGGAACACAGAAGTAAGTTCATATCACTCCAACCTTTGTCAAGGTATTTAGGAGTAAATAAACACCCCTCTAGAGAATGTATAAAAGGAGTCACAGTAGCCGGAGCCATCTCTCCAAAGTCCACTCTCTTTAGAGACAGAACTTCCAGTGCCATTTACCACCAGTTGATGCTTGTCTGCATCTCAACCCCATCAATCTCCCTGACCTCCGGCTCTTCCCTGACAGCGTCTTTCACACTTTACCCCGCTAACTGTCCCCCGCCACTCTCTCCCGTCCTGAACCTGGAACACAGCCTCCAACTTTAATGAGGAGAGCCTCCATCAGTGTAGCAGCCGTGTCTGGCTTGGCAGCTACGTTAGCGCATGTCCTGCTGGGCTAGCTTAAGTGGCGGCTGTTTAATGTGCAGAATGAGGGAGGAGGGGGAGGGTAAGTCCGGGGTAGGGAACGGATGAAGGGGCGGGGGCATGCATTTTTAACCAGCAGCTAATTCAAGACCTACAGGGATGAGGAGAGTGTGGAAGTAGGGCGAGAGCAAGGGTGGGGGAGAAAACATGAGAGAAAACACGTGTTTTTCTTGGTGTTGCAAACAAATACTGTTATCCAATTAAAATGGATGATGATGGTGGTGCAGTGGAGCTCAACAGCCTGGACTGGGGAGGCTACGGCCCCACAACAGCCCCTGTGTCCTTGTGTGTAGCCGTCTTAAGGAAGAGCCCACAATTGGGTGTTACCGTTATACTGTTTGCCTTAGAAAGGCGTTTATATGCGGCGAGCGCTCCCGATACAAACTCCATCTGAAGGCCAAGCCACTGGCTTATTTATCTGCAATGGAAGCCTCATTCACCACCCTATGAAACATCTCAATGCAGTGAGCTCCAAGGCTGTTGAATAATATCCTAGTTGCGTTTTCTTCCCCAAACAGAAACAGAAATTCAGGATGATTATCTGGCTAGGCCTGGCTTAACTTAACATTCGCTTATGTCCGACACCTTTTGCACTCCGTCGTTCCTAGAAGGTGCTATCCCTCTCCTCTCATTAGTTTCTGTCTTTTCCCCATTCGCTTTTTATTGTCCAATGTGGTACAGGCGGGGGTTTGCCTCACCTCAACCTGCAGCAATCCCAGTTTCCTCCTCAGGTCTGTGGTGTCTTCCCCAGAACTCATCTTCTTATGGATGTCCAGCTCGGCATCCAACAGCTCCTTATGAGCCTGTCCACCCACACCCACACACACCCACACCCACACCCACACCCACACACACACACACACACACACACACACCCACACACACACACACACTGAAGTCACTTGCTTTTCGTGAAATCGGTCAGTTATAATTTACCGTTGATGGACCATTTAAATACAAGCAACCCCAAATACATGTTTAGTTTCTCTCCTCCTTATTTTCAAGCCTTACGTCGATCTTGCTCTTGGGCTGGCTGTGGTTGGGGTGGAGGTGGGGATGTGGGGTGGCGTTGGAGGCCAGCGTGGTGGGGGTCATCTCGTTCTGCAGCAGGCTGATCTTGTCGGTCAGCTCCTTCAGGGTCTTCATGATGTTGGCCCTCTCCTCAGGCCTCATCGCCCGGTTCTTCTCCAGCCGGCTGATCAGCGCCTGCGGGAGGATTCATTTGAACAAATGAAACAATATGCAATGTAACCAATGACGAGTACCTTTACGTTCAGATGGCTGATTAGGTACATTGTTAGAAATGGTAATGTCTAGGTATTTTGTTAGACATAGTAGTAGAGATGGTTTTGTTTCGGTATAAGGCAAGAGATGGTTAGGTTTAGTATTAGGCAATTAATGGTCAGGTTTAGTATTGGGTTAGAGATGGTTGGGATTATTATTGGGTTAGAGATGGTTGGGATTAGTATTGGGTTACAAATGGTTGGGTTTAGTATTGGGTTACAAATGGTTGGGTTAAGAATTGGGTTACAAATGGTTGAGTTTAGTATTGGGTTAGAGATGGCTGGGTTTAGTATTGGGTTAGAGACGGTTGGGTTTAGTATTGGGTTAGAGACGGTTGGGTTTAGTATTGGGTTAGAGACGGTTGGGATTAGTATTGGGTTAGAGATGGCTAGGTTCAGTATTGGGTTACAAATGGTTGAGTTAAGTATTGGGTTAGATATGGCTTTGGTTAGTATTGGCTTTTAGATGGTTGGGTTAAGTATTGGGATGAAGATGGTTGGGTTTAGTATTAGCTCCAGGCCAAATTACACTTCTGCGACAGCACGTATGCGAAGATCTGCATCGCTACTGATGGACCTGTCCACACCCCTTTAGCCAGTAGCGGACATGTGTGGATTGCGAAACCTACAGTCCTCCCAGAGGTTAGCAATGCACAGCCTGTCTGCGGAGGTTAACTAATCGCTGATTGGTGGGATTGAGCAGGAGTAGTGTTTTGATTCGTTTCAACAGCCGGACTCAAGAATAAAATGAGTGCACCGGGCGAAACCAAAAAAACACTTCTCAGTTGGTTGCATTACACCACACGCTTTTCACCAGTACATTTGAACAATTTTGTACACATCTTTTACACATGGATGCATCACTTTCACAACATGTTTCAAAGGAGCAGACTCAGTCTCGCAAATCGGTTTCCGGCTTACAGTTCAATGTACATTTGGGGTCTGAGACACTTTGCTTGACTGCCCCCTTGTGTACTCGTTAACGTGACGTGGAAGTATAAATGCAGGCAGCTCTGTGACGACAAAGAACCTCACAGACGTGTTCTGCATAGAACTGCAAATCCAGCTTTAGAGATCGTTGGGTTTTGGTAAGAGTTTGGTGTGGTCTGGTTGGTCTTACCTTCTGACACTCTATCTGGGTGTCCAACATCTTTTTCCTCATGTCCTGTTGGAGTTTCAAGGCCTCCTGATCAAAGTAGAAAAATGTATAGAACGTTAGAGAAACACCCTCCCAAACTTTCTTTAAGCGCTCACCCCCCCGTATTTAAGGTTGTGGGGTAAATATGTATATTTTGAATAAAAACGTAACATAAAAGGTAAACTTTTGCACAGCATTAACGTCCAACAGAAAGGGCCACATTCAGAACATAAATCCAGGGTTAACGTGACTACTACATGCCTGCTTCCTCTTGAGCACCTCTTGCACTTTGGCCATCTTCCCCTTTGAGGACTTGTGGGCGTTGGGCGCGTACAGGATCCTCTGGCCTGCTGTCGGAGTGGGCTGAGAGCCGGAGGGAGAAGGGGAGAGAGACGCAAGTCAGATGACAGCCCCAGAAATTATTTTAGAGGGGTAGAATTTTGCAAATGCGAATGATCACACACACACACACACACACACACACACACACACACACACACACACACACACACACACACACACACACACACACTTAAGTGAATTAATAATCAGATATTTTTTGTGTTCATCAATTGGTTATTAAGTCAAACTAATCAATCTATTAATCTATCAATAAATGCTATAAGCTTGCTTTGTTTGACTGAAAAAAAAAAAGTAGAGGTTTTCTAATGATGTGAAAGAAAGAAAAGCCTGTCTGTTGGCCGTACAGCAGCAGGGTCGCCAGCGGTAGGGTGCAGGCCGTCTGGTTTGATAGCAGCGGCCGCTCCCATGGGCCTGTGCTTGGGTAGGGTGTTGTTTAACACGTAGGCTGCTGGGTTGTGCTGCTTAATACCCTGGGGAATACACCAAAAGACAGGAGCAAGACGACGACAGTTAGAAAGGTGCTATCGGTACGATTTAGGAGCCGTCATTGGTGTGTAATTGGTTAGAAATGACAGCCAATGTCAGCTAACGGTGAGTAAAATGCTTGGAGAATATCTGCATCTAGACTTCTAGACTGTTCCTGCCTCTGTATGAACACATGTATTTCTGAGATATGAAAGCAAAATGGGCTTAGTGTCCCGTAGCTACCTTGTGCATGTTGCTGTGCTGGTGGGCCGGAACAGACCCCTGAGGCCCGGAGCTCTGCTCCTGCTGCTGTGCCCCGACCGCTCCACCAATACCGCCACCACCACTACCACATCCACCACCACCACCACCACCGGCAGCGCCGGCGGTGAGGGGGTTGGTGGTGGGCTCCCGGTGCCAGTACACTCGGATGAAGCGGTTGTTGAGGACCGCCTCGGTGCTGGAGATGGCCCGCCGGGCCTCCTCGTTGGCCGTGTACTGGATCAGCGCAGCCTCCGGGTCCCCGCCAAACACCACCTGGTCAGGTGGAAGGGACGGGGTTGGGAATTGGTTAAAGCCAAAATGGACAGAGCTGCGTCACTCAGCACGTTGACGATGTAAAGACCTGTTCACTCCTTTTTTTTAAAAAAAATTTAAACCGGTCGTGGACCTACGTGCACGCAAAGACGTGCGTTCCCCCCAGAGGCAGGCAACGCCTCGCCCTTATCCGCGGAGGTTTGCGTCAACTAAGCGCCGATTGGTCGAGCAGGGGAAACACAATTTTTGTTTTTCGACAGCAAGACACCTTCAGTTGGTTGCGATGTACCGAGCACTTTTTAGCAGCACATTTGAAGGATTTTTCCAACATCTTGTTCCCATGGATGTACTGCTTTTCTCAACATCGTTTCAATGGAGCAGACCGGATTTACTTGTCGACTCACGTTCATTTGGGAAACGCTATACTGCCCAATTGTGTACATGATGTGGCAGTATAAATTCAGAAGGCTCTTGCAAAGATCTGTGCAGATCTTCGCCGATGTGCTATTTACATAGAACTGTAAATCCAACTTTATTGTTAGTCTTTCCTAATGTTAAAGTCATTGTTAGGTGTTCCAGTATGAGTACTACAGTCATTATTATTGCTGAAGTAGATTTTCTGTTTTCATTAACATTGTTGCAGCTGTGGAGTAACGACGGTACACCTTCAGCATCAGAAACTTAATGTTACTCACTTAACGTATCGATGTGCAATACTGAGAGCAGACATTTTGATAATGGATGCGATGGATTGAGTGGCAGGCCACAGATCCCTTCATGAATGCGGCACTGAAACCGTAGGTCTCTCGGGGGGGGGGTTACCTGGATGTTGACGATGGTTCCAAACTTGCTGAAGTGTTCGTTGAGCTTGGTGATGTTGTTCAGCTCCCGGGGGATCTTGCGGACCTCCAGCTTGGTGTTAACATAGTGGTTCCTCTTGGGGAAAGGGGGCTTGTGTTGGTTGTTGAAGCCCGGCCTGCAACACATGGGGAACATAAGGACGCTACTAGGGAACCCTGGGCTCAATTTGGATTTATTTCTTGATTTTTTTCCCCCTGTTCTGCCCTAGCCTCTTCAGACCATCCAGATATTGAGATCGGTGTTTCGCCGCAATAAATATCAGTCTGGCCTTGAAGAGGAGGGTTGTAGGTTTTGGATATTAAAAAGCAATCTCTTTAACTTTTTAGCATGAGAATATTTAATATAATTATAAAATGCTGCTGCCCTATCAGATGCCACACAGAAAAATCAGCGAGACAATAAATACATTATTTAAAAGAAAAGGTAAACACAAAGATCAAGAGTTCTCTTGCATGACAATCACCACATGACCGTCATCAACGGTCATTTATCAAGTCTTAATCACTCGTTAGCCTGCTACCTTTGATTATTTGATAAATGAGTTAGATTAGTACATGGTTAGGCTAGAATCTGGACTTACTCTTTCATTCATTAATTGGCCTTGAATGGCTCTACAAATAAATATGACCTGACCAACAATTAACCCAAGCCAAGCCTCCCGTTTGATTTGCTCTTGTGCTGGAACAAGACTTTGTTGAAACTCCTATTTCATTGAGTAAAACCGAATGAGGCGCGTGCATGTCCTTACTTATCCATCCAGGGTTTCTTGGCCGGAGGGGCCTCGGAGGTGCACATGGCCCCCAGGGCCCTCTTGCGGGCGTCCTGCTCTGAGCTGAAGCGAGTAAGGTTGCTGCTGGGGGCCGGAGCAACGGGGGCCGGCTCCGTCTGGATCACTATGTTGGCAGCTGGATGGAAGCAAAGGTGAATAGAACCATTGCTTAGAAAGATCCATTAACAATATCAACATATATCAAATTATATATCTATATATCTATCTATCTATATCTCTATCTATATATAGATCTCTATATCTCTATATAGATCTCTATATCTATATATCTATATCCAGCTATATTAGGGGTGTAACAGTAGGCGCATTAATACCGAAAACTTTCGGTATGGGTCTTGCGGTTCGGTACACGTGTGTACCGTGTGTACCGAACAAAAGCAGCGTTGTTTTAACCACCTTACGTGCGGAACGTTTTTGTGTGTGCGGAATCTGATATTGAAGTACAGCGTTTCCCTTATAATGGTACAGCCCCAGGCCGACGGGTTCCCTTATAATGGTACAGCCCCAGGCCGACGGGGACCCCCGCCAGGCCAAAGAAAAAGAAAAAAAAAAAAAAGAAATGCAGGAAATAAAAATAGTAAAAAAAAAAATATATATGTATTAAAAATAACACGCGAGTGTCATTGCTAACAGAGTCCCTTATATTACATCAAAGACAAAAAAACTCAACATTTATCTCCAAAACTTAAGTAACGTAAGCAAATGTGAACTGATGAACAATAAAGTCTACACGCATGTTACAAACGATTTACATCAGCCGCGATGCGAATATGCGTTATGTTCCTATAATAATCACACCGGTGAAAAGACGGATGGAGTGCTCAACATATACAGCCTAGTGAAGACAAGCTTATGCTCCGTCCTTTCCCCAAAATATCCTATGTATTTAGAGGACTCAATTACACATGATAAGTGGGTGCATGTGTTTTGGAGACGTTAGTTTCCCTGTTCAATAACTGTGTTCAATAATGTTCAATAACTTCACTTTCTGCGAAAAGGGTGATAGCCGATTTAAAATAGGCTATCACCCTTTTCACAGAAAGTTGGTAGTTGAGATACAACTGCACACCTTCATGTTATCAAAAGCAACCGATATTCATGTACCGCAGTGCAAGTAAACATTGGCTTGTAGCACCGACCGCTATCGAGATGAATGATCAATACTTATATAACAGATAGTGATAAGTATAGTTCTATGATTGTAGTCTACCATTATGGTTGCAGTAAGAACACTGTGTTGAGAAACGTAAATAGGCTGTTACCTCCGCCTTGTCCTACAACTTGTAGTGTCCATGGTGACTATGACAAAGATACCCGAATGTGATTGGTTCAACGGATTTATCCGCTGGCGAGAGCCGTAAAGAATCTACCTTGGTGGGAATAAAATTAAGGTCGTCTTTTTCGCAAAACGGAAGTTGTAGGTGTACAGTCCCATTCACCTCAATGATTTGTTATTTAATTGTCATGTGAAAAAATCGCAACCAACAATCAAGCTGGCAATTCTAATGTGAAGCAGTTTAAAGAGCCAGTGAACCCACTGTTTCAGCTGGAATTCCAACACTTTGAGATTTAAAAAAATGCGTTTTGGGCTGAGAGTTTTAGGAAAGAGGGGGGCGTGTTATACCCATGGTTACGACCCACGACAACTTTATGATACTTTTTTAGTACCGTCGTTGTGTAACTCCTATCAGCGTTATAATAAGCAATGTTGTATATGAAATCCGCCACACACCGTAGCGTCATACTATAGGTGTCCGGGAAGCCTAACCTTCACTCGGACGCGGACATTAAATAAATCGCTGCTCAGACAGAGCTTCACCCTCCACACACACCGTAGCATTATACTATAGGTGTCCGGGAAGCCTAACCCTCAATCGGATGCGGACATTAAACAAATCGCTGCTCAGATGGAGCTTTACCATCCACACACACCGTGGCGTAATACAATAAGTGTCCAAAAAGCCCAACTTTCTCGCGGACAGCGCAGTCAATCGCTGCCCAGACAGATCTCCACACGTCCACATCATGACGTCAGACTACTTCAGAAAAGGTAGTCTGACGTCACGAAAGAACGCATCCTGCGTTCACTGCAAAGTGGAACGTTCACGTAGTGTTTTGGGGAGATTGGCAAAAACATAGGATTTTACCCCTTTTTTCTCTAAGTTGGGGACTTATTTCAGTAACAGTCATAAAATGGCATAGATTACTATGTTTACAATCATATAAGACAAATGACCATGTTTAAAACAAAAGAAAAGTGGGGTTTGGGTTCACTGGCTCTTTAAGAACAGTTCAAGTTCTTTTCTACAGTTAATTTTCTAAATGCTGCACCTTAATGGATACTTCTTTTATTATAAAATTGATTTATTTGAGAATAATTATTTCAATTTATTTTTCAGTAAATTCTACTTTTTTATTAGTAGATTGCAGCAGTATTGACATACTTTTTTTTATTTAAGAAAGAAAGATCCATAGTTTGTTCAGTAAACCACTGTTTGATAATAATAATCCTTTTACCCCGCTGTACCGAAAACATAAATGAGAATGTCATTAACGAAGGTCGTATTTGTGCTGACAATTGTTACCTTGAAAATGTATACGATTATCTTTGATTATCTCCGCTTCGATTTTGAAAGCCACTGACCACATTGACGTAAACGAGGTACGTCATTTCAACCTCAAATTGTTAAAAAAAATGTAAGGCAATTTGCAGCAACCAGCCAGAGGAAGCTAGATTTTGTAGATTGTAGATTATGACAGTGAGCATAAATGAGATAGGCTATACTGACACAGAATAATTTGGGATGTGTGTTATAGTCTCTTGTATGTCTTACTGTGCGTTCACACCAAAAGCAGTGCGAATATTCTCGCCGCGTGTACGTGCAAGTTGGATCGCGCGAACTTACTCGCGCGAGTGTAGGAGGAGGGGGTTTCCTCTTGTTTACTATATTCACTGTGATCTTCTGACTTAAGGAAGCATGTCTCCGCATTCAACAGTAATATGCAATAATTAAATAAGTTAGTTAAACACACCTACGTTGTGAAATCCGAACTGAACTGTTGA
>JAOPJO010000139.1:3056929-3067369 GCA_027123675.1 Molva macrophthalma | reverse complement strand
CTCTCTCTCTCACACACACACACACACACACACACACACACACACACACACACACACACACACACACACACACACATTGAAAGTTCTCTGAAATTAAACTGCTCCAGAATGTAATTCACATACATTCATGCAAATTAATTCATCTCCTCTTGTTGCTCCCATATGATGTGATATGGAATATGGAAAACTGTTCTAATTTTAGCCCTTCTTCATAGCGATTAAAAGTCTGGGCCTTTCCACCAAACTTGACACTATTTCTGGATTGTGATTCGTCCCAAGTCATCTGGAACAAGTCAAACATTTCAGTCACTGCAAAACCAACCCGATCTCATCAATCTGGCAACAAATAACACGATTTGACAATTGCAAAATGCATGCAGTGCGTCCAAATACCACGCATCACCTTGAACGTTGAAGACGTCAGTGGAAAATTAGATTATTGTCATAATCTTCTTTTGGTGATTGTATAGGATGTTTAGTTTGTTAGTTATTACGAATGGTTATTCTTTCAGGTCTCGCCTGAATATTCAAATTTTTTTCGTTGCTATGGTGGTTGATATGGATGCTGCTATCGCTGAAAACCAAACATGGCTGACATACATTTTATTCTCAATGGAAAATGCGCTTGTTTACGACCGATGACCATTATTTCATTTTCTGTAACAAGCACACATATATCCTGTATTTCATACATGAACATGAACATGTTATATGAACACAATATTCTAAACAACCCCCAAAATGATTGTGATAACTGTGATAGGAACGGGACGCTGTGATGAGGTTAATTAATGTAGCGTTATACAATGTAAGCACAGTTTTCGTTGCTTACGAGTTTATAAATTCTATGTAAAGTGTCATTCACACAAACCCAGTTAAGGATTTATTACCAATAGTGCACTTCAGTCATTTACTTAAAGATAAATGACAGCCGGCTTTTACTCCAAAAGCACACTGGGGAATGAGCTAAAGACATGGGGTCTTTAGCTCAAATTGACAGGATCAATTTGGTGGTTATAGCCCAACCGGAAGTGATATAATCCCTCCTGAGAGGTCATAAACAAATATTTAAAAAAGACGTAGCATTAATGGGAGCCTAGAATGACTTGTGAAATAAGATAGAGACGCCTGGTCTCTTTTATATGAATCAGAGCATTAAGGTCTGCTAGAATAGTCTGCTAATATATTTTATTGCCCTCTTTCATAGATAATACACCGCCACTGGGCCATGGCAACAATTCTCCATATCCATATGGGGAGGGGGGTGCTTGTGGACAGTAGGGGTACACCATACATAAACAAGAAACTTGCAATGAGCATTTCACTCAACAACAGACAGAAAAAGTCAACAAACTCAGGATACACACATGATGAATTAATGAATTGTGTCAAATAAACTTGCCTCATTAAATCAATGAGCTTGGTGTTTGTCTTTCAAGAATAGGTTATCGGCTATGTCACTATTAAATCAGTCCGTCTGGTCCGTGCTAACAAATCTCTCGTAAGTGACGTAACTTGCCCTCAGACATTGATTTATTAAATACAGGATATATGCATGCTTGTTACAGAAAATGAAATAATGGACATCGGTCTTAAACAAGCACATTTTCCCCTGAGAATAAAATGAATGTCAACCATGTTTGGTTTTCAACGATAACAGCATCCATGTCAACCACCATAGCAACACTTACTTAATGTTTCATAATGTTTCTTAATGGTTCATTGAGGATGCTGGAAATAACACTGCAATTTTGATATCAGCACATTTTTAGATAGACAGCCCTAATTTCCACTGTTTTCTATTCCCATATTTTCAAATCATCCCTTCCATTCCAAAGTTTGAAGGTTTGAATAAATGATTTTAATGGTAAAAGCTGTTAGCAGAGAGAAAAAGAGTGAGATAGAGAAAGGAGAAATATATATATAGAGAGAGGGAGAGTGAGAGAGAGATATTAAATAGAAATGAAAGATAATATATGGTTAGATTGTTATATGGTCATTTGTTTATCTTTGTTTGTCATTGTCATCTTATGTACCTGATTTAATTTGTATTTTAGTTTCTCTAGAGGTTTTTGTTTGCTTTCGTCATGCCAATAGCACAAATTAAATTGAAATTGAATAGAGAGAGAGAGAGAAAGCGGGAGAGAGAAAGATGGCATCGATGCATTCGCCAGAAGTTTGAGGGTATTACAGAACAGAGCCACCACACCTCATGTCGCATATTGAATGGGGAAAAAACCTGATGAACTAAATGGGTGAGTTGGTTCTCTCCGCCACTACTTAGTATTCAAGGAAGGCTGAGAAAAATCTCTCATCAATTTTCAACAGCGCATAACAAGTAACTCACAAAGACGTCGAGGGTCCATGTGAAATTAGCCTGCTGTTCAGCCTGTTGAAACTTTCAATCTAAAATATGAAGTGAAGAATAAAAAGCCTTCAAGTATGAGGGAAATAGAGAGAGAGAGAGAGAGAGAGAGAGAGAGAGAGAGAGAGAGAGAGAGAGAGAGAGAGAGAGAGAGAGAGAGAAAGGGAAGACGGAGAGATTAGGGGAGATTAATCAGAGCACAATGAGTGAGTCAGTAAGAGAGCGATAGGGAGAGAGAGGGATAGAGAGAGAAAGAGAGGGAGAGAGAGAGGGAGCTGGAAGGGTCAGAGGTATTCAGGGGGACAAGGTGTACAAAGTGATAGAATGAGAGAGGGAACAAAGAAAGGGGTCCGAGAGGTGAAGAGCGGTACGAAATAAAGTAAATGGAGAGATGGAGAGAGGGGGACCAGGGTGTGAGAGAGAGTAAGTGACTCCAAGTAAGTGTATGTGTGTGTGTCCTTGCTGCGGTGTGCGCCTGTGAGTTTGTGTGTGTGAGTGTGTGTGTGTGTGTGTGAGTGTGTGTGTGTGTGAGTGTGTGTGTGTATGTGTGTGTGTGTGTGTGAGTGTGTGTGTGTGTGTGTGTGTGAGTGTGTGTGTGTGAGTGTGTGTGTGTGTGTCAGTGTGTGTGTGTGTGTCAGTGTGTGTGTGTGTGTGTGAAACTGCATGGTCAGATTTTTCTTTTCTTTCTTGACTCCAGGTGGATCCATGATATCAAAGCATGGCGGTAAAATGGAAAGAGTTATGATAATGTCGATGATGAGGATGATGTTGATGAAGATGTGAATCAAGTTATTTTGCCTCCGGCTTGCGGACCCTCCAACGACCAGTGGCCATCACCGTCAGGTCAAACCAGTAATAGATACGATAAACTTTGTTACTTTGGGAAAATAGGACAAGCTCCGTATTTCTACATAATTCAGAACAAATTGGTGACTGAATAGACACCGAATCCCCCTTGTCCTTCCTGGTCTACATGGGCCTGTTTGCTAGCACATGCTAGCACATGCTAGCACATGTAGGTCAGTTAGTGTCACATGGATTCAAGCTTTGCTTTTTCAAAAGGAAAACAAGTTTTTATATGCGGTCTTTGCAGAGCGTATTTGCAGAACGGAGGGGGGGGGGAAGAGATAGAGCGAGAGAGAGAGAGAGAGAGAGAGAGAGCTAGCGAGAGCGAGAGACAGACAGACAGACGCAGAGACAGAGACATAGAGGGGAGATATGAAGAGCACACAAGATGAAAGTGAGTCATTCTTGTCTACACTAATGAGAAATTAATTGCAGCACAGCTGCCTGACGGCCAGCTGCAGTACCTTAGTACGGCTATAGGGTGCACCAGAATCATAAAATATAACCGTTATGAGACGATTTATATCGACGTCAGCCCAAGCCCATCGTTCTCATTTTGTACAAACTCAACAACATACCTATAACAGCCTCTGGACATGTTTCAGGCTGTATCACTTTAAACCAGTCAAATATTTACAATATGGGTTATAAATAACACATGTTTAACACATTTATATACATATATATTTATTTGTATATATTACACAATAAAAACACACAGGCTTATATTGTCTTTCAAGATGTCTTTACATTGATTCATCGGTGTGTAAATGTGCCTTTTTCAGGCCTTTTGACATCTCACCATTAATATAGGATCTGAAACATAAATAAATAGGCTGATTCTTTTTTTTCTCAGAGCAGTAGAGTAAAGCAATATAAACATTATGGTTAGAAAACAGTTATCCATACATGCATTTGTATCCATACACAAATGCCCACATGCACACCAACACACATACACATATAGAGCCACATACACAGTAAACACACACAATAAGATAGAATAGGAATGAGGCTTACACACAACTGCCTGGCTGGATTTGGCTGACATCCCCGTTCGATCAGCCTGTCTAATCATCCCCTTGTCAGTTGGAGGACGTTGAAACCATCTATTATTTTGGGCTTTTAGCCCAGAATTGAAATTAGTATTCTGCATGCTACAATTTCCCGATCCTCAACTTCAAAACAACTCCAGCCTCTGCCCCTGTCAATGGCTGGTTGAACACTCAATAATCAAATATTTAATTCATAATAATATCTGAATGAAGCAGTAATTACTCTGAAATAAATTAATCAAGTGTCACCCCGCAGCTTGTTAGCTGAAGTGTGTGTGTTGTTCATTACTGCGTTTCTCTTGGAATTCCACTTGGCCAAACCTTAATGTCACTTTTAAACACAGACAGGCCGCTGTGCAGCCCCATCAATTTGACCTTTAGCGCCGAGCAGGCCGCCATGCCAAAGAGAGTCTGGAGCCGCCAATTAACCACCGACACACCACTTTACTTTTTAAGTGAAGCCACCACGTCCCATCTGAATTGATGAGGACGACCAGCAAAAGCAATAAGGCACACTTGAAATGCTAACAAAGAGTGCTGTTTAGCTAATAGATAGCCACGACCTGCGTGGAAAAATGCTAATTGTATGTCTTCAAGATGCATTAGGGTGAGGCTACATTGTTTACCACCCAAGAGAGATATTCCAACTGTGTGTGTGTCTGTGTTGAGGGGGGGGTGTTCTTGAACAACACCCATGGCATGGCATTGCTTTGCTCATTACTGCACAGAGGTGCACTACTGCACCTAGGTTCAGTAATTTAAATTCCTGGTGATTTATTTTTGAATGTGATTAATCTTCAGCCCAACATGCAAACTCACATGCACACATAGAGCCCTATGAAGTCAGTGTATTTTGATTTGTATTCCTTTCATAAAGATTAATCGTTTTGCTCATGGGCACTTAAATAATCAAGAATATATTTGGAGATTTTTTATTGACGGTTGTTCTATTGTAAGAATAATGTACCAGGAGACACAGTCTTCTGAGAGCCCTTGTGATCATAGGAGAATGTTAGCCGGATGAGAAGACAATCAGTTAGTCACCAGGAAGGTCTTCTTCTGCCTCTGCATGAGAACATGGCCGACTACATAATACATTATCATAAACTTTATTAGCCCATGGAGTTTTTTTGTGAGGCGAGACTGATGACTCGGGAAAACGGTGAAATGCCTACGAAGGTATAGAGTCCTTTTAAACGGCAGCAACGAGGAGTATCACATAGATCATGGATCTGTAAGGTTGTGTAAGGTTCTCCTATGTAAGGTTGTGTAAGGTTCCCCTCTGTAAGGTTGTGTAAGGTTCTCCTCTGTAAGGTTGTGTAAGGTTCCCCTCTGTAAGGTTGTGTAAAGTTCCCCTCTGTAAGGTTATGTAAGGTTCCCCTCTGTAAGGTTGTGTGAGGTTCTACTCTGTAAGGTTTTGTAAGGTTCTCCTCTGTAAGGTCGTGTGAGGTTCTCCTCTGTAAGGTTTTGTAAGGTTCTCCTCTGTAAGGTTGTGTGAGGTTCTCCTCTGTAAGGTTTTGTAAGGTTCTCCTCTGAAAGGTTGTGTAAGGTTCTCGTTGTGTGAGGTTCTCCTCTGTAAGGTTTTGTAAGGTTCTCCTCTGTAAGGTTGTGTAAGGTTCCCCTCTGTAAGGTTGTGTTAGGTTCTCCTCTGTAAGGTTGTGTAAGGTTCTCCTCTGTAAGGTTTTGTAAGGTTCTGCTCTGTAAGGTTGTGTGAGGTTCTTGTCGTGTAAGGTTCTCATTGTGTAAGGTTCCCCTCTGTAAGGTTGTGTGAGGTTCTTGTCGTGTAAGGTTCTCATTGTGTAAGGTTCTCCTCTGTAAGGTTGTGTGAGGTTCTTGTCGTGTAAGGTTCTCATTGTGTAAGGTTCCCCTCTGTAAGGTTGTGTAAGGTTCTCCTCTGTAAGGTTATGTAAGGTTCCCCTCTGTAAGGTTGTGTAAAGTTCCCCTCTGTAAGGTTATGCAAGGTTCCCCTCTGTAAGGTTGTGTAAGGTTCCCCTCTGTAAGGTTGTGTAAGGTTCTCGTTGTGTGATGTTCTCCTCTGTAAGGTTGTGTGAGGTTCTCCTCTGTAAGGTTTTGTAAGGTTCTCCTCTGTAAGGTTTTGTAAGGTTCTCCTCTGTAAGGTTGTGTGAGGTTCTCCTCTGTAAGGTTTTGTAAGGTTCTCCTCTGAAAGGTTGTGTAAGGTTCTCGTTGTGTGAGGTTCTCCACATGCCCCCCAGCGTGCAGAGCGAGCTGGCGCGCGACCAGTTCGTCAGAGCCCTTTCTCCCCCTGACCTGCGTGTCCAGGTACAACTGCAGCATCCCAGTACTCTGCAGTCGGCCTTGGAGATGGCCGTGGAGAGGGAGATCGTGTGGGGTGTGGCCACTGAGGGGGGCCAAAGAGCGAGTTCCCCGGCGGTGAGAGCAGTGGACACGTATCAGAGCCCAGCAGAAGAGGAAAGGCCGGCGTGGGTCGCCGAGATTACGGAACTAATAAGGGCCGTGGCCCCGCAGCTGCCTCACAGGCCGCAGCGCCCCGACCAACGTGTCTGTTGGGGGTGCGGTCAACCTGGACATTTGGTCAGAGATTGCCCTATTCCCCACGCGGTCCTGGGAAACGCCATAGGGCCCGCGCCAAGGGGGAGGCGCGGTCTCTGAACGGGTCTTCCCCCAACCCCCTCACCCCAGCGGTGCCAGATACGGAGGGGCCACATCACCGTCGGGGGAGACAGTCCACACCCGGCCCCCAAGCAGACGACATCACGGCTGCCAGGACGGCGGTGGAGGGGGGAGGTCGTCGTGGCGGGGGTGCCGGCCACCTTCACAGCCGGGGGAGCCAAGCCACACTCCCCCCAAAAGCAGACGACGTCACGGCTTCCAGGATGGTGGTGGTGGTGGGACGACTCGGGGACGGAAATTCCTGCTACGTCCCCGTATCTGTGGAGGGGCTGCCGTGTTCAGCCCTGGTGGATACCGGGTCGTCCGTGACGGTGCTCCGACCAGACGTGTGCCCGGCGTGGATCCAGTTGGAGCCCACGGAGGTGCAGCTCCGCACGGCCACCGGGGCACTGGCACCTGTGAAAGGTACGGGGAGGCTAACCTTTACTTTGGGGGGTCAGGACATACGCCACCCAGTGTGGGTGGCTGCGGTGCAGGACGCATGTATTCTGGGCTTTGACTTTTTGAAAGCCACAGGTTGTCGGCTCGACCTGTTTGAGGGCACGGTGAGTTTCCGAGGGGGGCCGGGGCACGTTTCGGTGCCCTTCGGTTTAGGTTCGGGGCCATCAGGGTGGCCCATCCCTTCAGCTATGCGTGCGGTAGAGCCAGGGGCCAGAAGTCCTCTGCTCGTGGGACCCGTACCCGGTCAAGCAGTGGGTGTCCCCCGGGCGGCCCTGTCACGGCAGCTAGAGGAGGAGGGGTCCTCGCTGGCCGTGAGGGAGATATGGAGGAAGAACTGTGAGGGGCTGGACGTCCAGCAGCAGGAGCAGCTGTGACAGTTGCTGCTGTCGTTCCGGGACAGTTTTGCCATGAGGGAGGACGAGGTGGGCCAGACGCACTTGGCGCTGCACGAGATCGACACCGGAGATGCCCGGCCTATCAAGTGCCGCCCACGGCGTCTCCCTCTGGCACGTCAGGAGGCGTGTGACCAGGCTGTGGAGGACATGCTGCAGGCGGGCATAATTGAGCCTTGCGACAGTCCTTGGGCATCGGCCGTCGTACTGGTCCCCAAAAAGAACAACACCTGGCGGCTATGTCCGGACTACAAGCCGGTGAACGGGGTGACCAAAAAAGACTCGTACCCCCTGCCGCGCATTGACGAGTCCTTGGACTTGGTCTCCGGGTCGTCCTGGTTCTCCGCTTTGGACCTATGTAGTGGGTACAGGTGCCCCTCTCCCCAGTAGCGAGACCCAAAACCGCTTTCTGCACAGGCCGGGGTTTGTGGCAGTTTAAGGTCCTTAGTTTCGGACTATGTAACACCCTAGCCACCTTCGCCCGGTTGATGGACCGGGTTTTGTCAGGCATCCCCCGCCAACAGTGCCTGGTGTACCTGGACGATATCCTGGCGCACGGCAGCTCCTTTCACTCCGCCCTGGAGTCCCTTCGCCGGGTGCTGGAATGCATCCGGGCCGCAGGCCTGAAGCTGCACCCAGAGAAGTGCCACTTTATGCGCAGAGAGGTACAGTTCTTGGGGCACATGGTGGGGGGGGGAGGCATCGGCACCATGGAGGCCAAAGTGCAGGCGGTGGCGGACTGGCCCACCCCGGCTAATCAGAAGCAGCTGAAAAGCTTCCTGGGCCTGGCTTCCTACTACCGGAAGTTTGTGCGGGGTTTTTCATGCTTGGCGGCGCCCCTGCATCAGCTATTGCAGAAAGACAGTGACTTTGTGTGGACCGAGCAGTGCCAGGGGGCGTTCTCCAGTCTTCAGCGTGCCCTGAGTGAGGCCCCTGTGCTGGCCCCTGCTGACCCCTCACTACCCTTCTTGCTGGACACCGATGCAAGCGGTGTCGGGGTGGGAGGGGTGCTCTCCCAAGTGGGGCCTGAGGGAGAGAGAGTGGTGGCGTATTTCAGCAGGGCCTTTAACAAGGCGGAGCGGCGTGACTGCGTTACCCGCAGCGAGCCCCTGGCCGTGGTGCTCTCCATCCGGCACTTTAAGTACTACCTCTGCGGCCTGCCTTTTGTAGTGAGGACTGACCACTTGGCGCTCCAGTGGCTTATGTCCTTCAAGGAGCCTGAAGGGCAGGTGGCCCGGTGGTTGGAGGAACTCCAGGCCTACGTGTTCAAAGTGGAACACCGGGCTGGCGCCCGACACACCAACGCGGACGCGCTCTCTCGGCGACCCTGCGCTGCGGAGGGGTGTCGGTGCTGTGAGAGGAAGGAGGCCCGCAAGATAGAGCTGGTGAAGGAGCAAGGCTGCGCCAGTTTACAGCAAGCGGAGGGGGTCTGTCGGGAGCTGGTTAGTGTAGAGGGAGGCGATTAGGGGCTGCACCAGGAGCAGGATACAGACCTTGTGCCGGTAGTTCAGTGGGTGGGGGCCCAGAAAAAACCACCATGGGAAGAGGTAGCAGGTCTCTCCCGGGTTACCAAGGGACTGTGGGCCAAGTTTGGGGTCCTGCGTCTACACCAGGGTGTGCTGCAGCAGGCCTGGAAGGAGCCAGCCACAGGCCAGGAGAGGTGGCAGGTCGTGGTCCCCAAAGGCCTACAGCGGGCAGTGCTCGAGGCCATGCATGGAGCCGCTGGGTCGGCGCACTTTGGGCTGGCTAAGACGCTCTGCCGCATACGCTATCCCGGAGGGATGTGGAGGACTTTTGCCGGCGGTGTGACCCCTGCACCGCCCGGAAAGGTCCTGGCGGACGCTCTCACGCTCCCCTTCAGCAGTTTCTGGTGGGCGCACCCATGGAGAGAGTGGCAGTGGATGTAGTGGGCCCATTGCCACGCTCGGACGGGGGTAACCGCTACATCCTCACGGCCATAGACTACTTCACGAAGTGGCCCGAAGCCTATGCCCTCCCCGATCAGGAAGCGGAGACCGTGGCAGACGCCCTGGTGGGGGGGATGTTCAGCCGGTTTGGGGTACCAGAGTCCTTGCATAGCGACCAGGGGAGAAACTTTGAGTCTCGCGTGTTTGGTGCTATGTGTGAGCGGCTAGGTATCCATAAGACCCGCACCACTCCTCAGAGGCCACAGAGCGATGGGCTGGTGGAGCGATTTCACCGCACTATGGGCCAACAGCTGGCCATTCTCACTGGCCATTCCAGCACCAGAGAGACTGGGATAACCACCTGCCCCTGGTGCTCATGTCCTGCCACTCCGCCGTGCAGGAATTGTCGGCATGCACGCCGTCCCTTCTCATGCTGGGAAGGGAGTTGCGCACCCCTGCCGAGCTGGCGGTTGGTCGACCCCCCCGATGCTCCAGACTGTCCCCCAGGCCCGGAGTATGCCCGGAGGCTCCAGGATCGCCTGGAGTCAGCCCACCTGTTTGCCCAGGAACAGCAGCGGAGGGCGGGGGTGAGGCAAAAACGTAACTATGATGTGAGAAGCCGGGGCAGGCATTTTCAGGCGGGGGAATTAGTTTGGGTTTTCAATCCCCAAAGGAAGAAGGGGAGATGCCCGAAACTGGACAGCCCTTGGGTGGGTCCCTGCCGGGTTCTGGAGAGGCTGGGGGAGGTAGTGTACCGTTTGCTCATGCCTCCTAGGGGAAGG
>JAOPJO010000139.1:3049429-3051929 GCA_027123675.1 Molva macrophthalma | reverse complement strand
GCTGGCTGATTCGTTGCTTCCTCCTCAACAACAACACCCATGTCAAAAGCGCCAAAGTTATACCGTCATCACTTCCTCTATGATGTCTTTGAAATCACTGCTCTCCAAAATATGAACAGTGCAGCATAGTATTAAACACACATAGAGACAGAGGCTCTCTCAACACAATATATTCAGAATTGGACATGCACTCTCACGCACACCCTCACACACTCCACTGGCATTTTGAAAAAGCAACCACCTTCAGACACGGACAGTGATGCTGCCATCAGCGGGTACAAGGGTAGACACCATTAGCCTGATAATCATCCTGTATTTCTTTTTTAGTTTCACTTCATAATTCTGAAGTCTGAAGTTTCTTCCGTCTGAGCAGGTTTCAGAGACTGGGCAGGTTGCTTCCACCTAAACCAATCATGAAGCCGATAACAATTCCGCAAGCAATGTTGCTCTCTGCTGTTGACGTAATAACTGATATTTAGAGAAGGGTCTAGCTGCAGACTTCCAGCGTCAGGCCCACCTCCACCGTCGGACCCCTCTGAGACAACTACATATTTTATTACATAAGTATTTGTGAGTAATTATTCATTAGCATGATTGCTAAAGTTAATTTGGTGGCATCTAAGCCTATTGCTATGTGTGCATAGGCCTATACTCTATAGCCTACACCTATTTATAAACAAAAAGTGCAACCAATATCTTTTAAAGACCTAGACTTCTTTATAAACTGTGGTGAATCAATCTAACAAAGCTGGGGTTAATTGTATTTGAGTGTCATCTATAAACACCGTGGGTCCCAGCAATGGATCATTTTGTTTCTGGTAGACCTAGCCTACTTTATTAACCATGGTGAATCAACCTAACAAAGAAGGGGTTGACACATATAATACACTTATGTATTAACGATAAGCACGATGAAAACAATACACTGCGCAATATAATACAGTGGCATGTAAATGTTATATATCGGTAAGGAAGCGCGATAAAGGGATTTTGCACCTTTACAAGCGTGATATCACACGTAATTTACACCCATAGTTCCTGCCGACTGAGATGGGTCCCAGCGCTGGAGTTTGGCCTGAGGCTGAAGGTCTGCAGCTGGTCGCTATTGGATATTTAATGAACCTTTTTAAAAACATCTTCAAAAGCAGAATCCTTGGACTTTAACGATACTTTTGAAAGAGAAACTTGTATTTTCTTCTTCTACCATGACAACGCAGACAGTTAAAAAAAAAAGCTCTGGCATTTAGCCTGAATATATAGTGTATATATCATTTACATCTCTCTCTTACGCATGTTTCACCAGTGGAGACCAGCTTCCCGACCGATTCGTACATCTGCCACATCTCTCTCGATCTACCACTCTCTTTGCTACTTTTAGTGCTGTGTCTGTTTTTTGTTGAGCACCACTTTGTCACTTTGAGACAGCAGAAGTAACTTTATTTATATTAAGTAACAAATCCCCTTCTCATATGGCAACTATGAGAACGGGTAGCCGTGGCATCGATGATCTAGACTACACCGAAGCAAGCTAAGGTTACATCAACTCTGTGTGTGTGCATGTGTCTCTGTGTGTGTGTGCTTCTGTGTGTGTGTGTGTGTGTGTGTGTGTGTGTGTGTGAGTGAGTGAGTTAAATAAATGGAGAGACATTGGGATAGCAAATGGGCCAGGGATACAGTTAAGTATCCATAGCAATCGGGTCATTCTGCATAATTACCCCCCGTAGCTCTTATTAAAACCATCTCAGCCACATGCTTTTAATCAGCCCTCAACCCAAATTTAAATAGTTCATTGACGCCGATGTTCACTTTGCACAAAAAATATGCCAGCTATGCAAATATTTCCTGAGTCCAGGAACTATTTGAGTGGTTTTCCAACAAGAAGTTTTAAAGCTGCGTTAAGCCCTGTTTGTTCACCTCTTGTGCTTTGGAACTTATGTGTTTAAATATTTCAAAATGTCTCTCTCATTCCCCACAGCCCCTGTCTATAAAGCCTCTGGTTACAATGCAGAGTGGGAATGGGAGGGGGAATGGGAATGGGAGCCAAGGTGTATCCCACCAATAAGGGACCAATAAGGGAATTTGACCATCGGGTACTGAATTTTAAAAAATGTTTTGTATGCTTTATTTATTCTAGATGCAACACTGTCTGGCTATGTACGTTTATCTATAATGCACAATATTGTTTTAATATGAAGTTGTATATGCGAGCTGATTTGTGGGCAAGCAGCATTGCTTTAGTTATTTGACTCGAAGTTACGGATGGCATTGCGATGTGTTTGTGGATTCATTTCCAACACTGATCCTTTGGACTCGGGCCCCCGATCTGTCTTTTGTCAACATGCTATTGGGAGAGAGGGAATATCAACAAATCCCCTGAGCATAGGGAGCTGACATTTCATCTCACAGATACTTCACAGAGAAGTGATGTTAAGCAGAGAGAGACACATAAACAGTGTCAGAGGTAAAACGGTTGTTTATACACTTAGTGTGTCTGTGTGTA
>JAOPJO010000139.1:2967387-2977885 GCA_027123675.1 Molva macrophthalma | reverse complement strand
CCCCCCCCCCCCCCCCCCCCCCCCCCCCCGCGCGGCGGGCGCGGCCCCCCAGCGATAGGACGGGGAAAGCAGCAAGGAATTGTCTGCAGTAATCTGCACAGCACTCGCTAGACAAGAGTACTTAAATAAGAATTCTGCGAGTTCTACATTAAAACACGTACACACACACAAAAGCTCATCATTTACATCAGGGCTACTACGGTAATAAGGTCCACATCCCATTCCCTTATTTCTGAGCTTAGTCATGATTGATTGAAAATATCTTAATTAAGTTTCCTGAATAAAGCAAGGAAATATACAGTCTCTTCCATAGTGCTTGTGACAGGGCCTGAACACCCACAGAATCCCCAAGAAGACTTGTGACATAGGAGTGTGCGAGTGTGACAAGGACAGGACAGAAACCGCCTGAGAGTCCACCTCCTCTACAAGACACAGATAGACACCAGAGAGCCCCGGAGGGGAGCAGAAGAAGGAAACAGCAACACATACACAACACAAAGACATGTCTCCCCCGTAGCACTCTTACCCACGTGTTCCACGGCCCACCTCCCTAAACCTCACACTGACTGGCACAATATCTTCCATTGTCTAGCTGAGACCTCCACACACGTATTCCACGCACGCATGCACACACACACACACACACACACACATGCACACACACAAGACCCAAGCATTCACCAAAACCCACACACGTACACACACACTCATTATACACAAGAATTCTCCAAACACACACACACACGCACACACACATAAAACACAGGCATTAACCCAAATACGGACACACATACACACACTCACTCATATAACACAAGAATACACACATACACCGCATATAACACACACACACAAACATAACCGCACATCTCAGACACACACACCAGTCACACACACATGAATAGGTGCACACACAGACACACACACATCACTGCCCAGGCATCAACGCCGTGGCTGGCCTTGCTTATCATTGGTTCCAAAACAAGATGAGATTTATTTAGCACCCATCAAACCCTCTGGCAGCAGGAGGAGCTGGTGGTGGGAGAGAGCGTTGGATGTTGTGTGTTTTTCAGAGAGTGAGAAGAGAGAAAGAGAGGGAGGGAGAAACAGAGAACAGAGTACTAGAGAACGATAGATGGACATAGAGATACACCGAGGCCAGATGAGAGAGGGAGAGCTAGCCCGATAGTGTAGCAAGAGCGCACTGTGTTTCAGGAGAGAGGTGTGGTAACGTAGTGGTGACACAATTAGACCAATGTAGGGTCGCTGTGTGTTGGAGTGATTCCTTGCAGTATTTCTACTACACCAAACAACAGGACATCCCTTGTCCCAGTTTAATTTGGGGCCGGTACACCATCCTACTAGCTTCAAACAGCGAGCCGGTATTGGCTTCGCTCGTTAGGTCTGCATGTCTGCCGTCTGCAGTGTCTGCTGAGGGGCGTCGTCAGACAGCCTTTTTGCGAAATTGCGATGCTGTATATTGGTGCCGTATTTCTAAAGTAAACACCGTTAACGTACATTGACCTCTGGGTTGACCGTTACCTCTGCCATTTTAAGTAAAAACCTTTTTTGCGTTAAAATGAAGCTCATTCCAAAGTAGCGTAATTATTTTTATATTAATTAAGAAAGCTCTCAAAATGAAGAATGAATTTGCGAGGGTAGCAAGCAAGATCTTTCCACATTTTTGCATCATGAGAATGGCTCGGATCGACAGGGGCCGAGGGTTTAAAGGTCATCTGGAGTGCCTCACAGAGTGAGAAAGAGAGAAAGAGAGAGAGGGAGAGAGAGGGGGAGTGAGAGAGCAAGAGAGATAGAAAGAGGTTAATACCACCGTTCTGGCCTTGAGGAGGAGGAGTAGGGGGAGGGGCTCTTGGTTGGATGGAGTGGTGGGAGTGGGGATGAGAGTCACAAGGTCAGATGAAAACAAATCCATCACTTTGCTCCGCAGGTTCCTGCTGGGGGGAGATGCGAAGCCACAGGACGGAGGGCAGGGACATGGGGGCTGATGCGGACCAAGGCCAAGCCTCTACTGGGGGAAGGAGGAGGGCAGCAGGCTTGAGCAGATTTAGAATGAGGGCTGAAGTAGGATTGAGAATATCAAAGCCCCTGGCACGAAGAGAGTCTGGCTGTAATAATTCTCAATAATCCACCGACTCTGTCCGACAACGCAATCACTGGTCATAGCAGGCAGAAAAAAAGGCTTAGAGACAATAGTATTTCATGTCATGTCTTCTGTGTTTCTTGGATTTCTAACAATCTTCAATCAATTAAAATGCACCACGCGTTTGATCAAGTGAGAGCCATGTCAACTCTATCCAGAACGACACATTCCTGAAGGGGTGAGCTGTTGGATAACAAGGTCTGTGTGTTGGTAATTACATGTATTCTGGAGAGGTAGACGTTGAGGTATTAACCGGCAGCTAAATGCACTGGAGACCAAAGAGCAATTTCTGGCCTATCGGTGTGTCCTCATGGGAAAAGATTATTTGGTAGTTCCCGTCCTGTGTCAGTGCAACATTTGTCCAACTTTGGGATACATCTTTGGGACCAAAGGCATCGGGGGAGATGTTCTTACAACCGCCTTGGAAATTATTGTGGCTCGCAAGCCACTAAATTCACCACCGTACCGCTGAAGTGCCCTTGAGCGAGAGTGTTAGGCTGCAACCAGCCATTTTCTTCCGGGATCGCATTCTGAGCTGTCAAACACCCCTTCGAAAACCCAGAGGCCATCGGCCAAGGAAAGTCATGACTTTATGAGGACGAGACCATAGTCAAGGCAAATAATACTGAAAGAAATACAATCAAATACCGATTGCTGACTCCGACTAGTTCCTAAGAACTCCAGGCCAGACGTTGTAATTGCTAATCGTTGAAGCTTGAGACAGATCTAACTGGGGGAGCCCTCCTGTCTTGGAGTATACAAGTATGCTCCTCGGCTGGATGGCTGCAGAGGAAACGATCGGGTCTCTCCAGGGAGATCCCTAATGTCCATCTAGCAGGTTCTAATGAGCTAATGGGAGGGGGGGGGGACTAGAACCACTATCATTCAGTCTTCACAGGAAACGACGAGGAATACTTGGAGAGGGACAGGGAAGAAGTGTGAGAGACAGAGAGAGGGTCGGAGATAATAGAGTGAAACAGGCACTGGACAAAGAGTGTCTGACATGGTCAAATTTAATGAACGTGCGTGGCGCTAAGTGAGGCTGTCTAAGTGAGTGCTGTCCGGAGCAGTCATACAGCGCGAGCGGATAAGAGACATAGGCGAGAGATGAGAGACAAGGGGATAAAGCGAGGATGTAAAGAATTATGGCGAGAGGGAGCGAGAGAGAGAGAGTGAGAAAGAGTGAGAGAGAGAGCGAGAAAGAAAGAGAGAGTGAGGCAATTACAGAGCTAAAAGATTGAGCTGGGAAGCTCAATTAAAGAGTCTTTATTGGATTGCAGACCAATGTGCAGGACACATCCAGAAGCCTTGGGGCCATCTTGGAACGTGCAGAAGGATGGTCTTGTCTGCATCCAAAACTCAGAGACACACAGAACAGCCCTGACCGGTGGACAGCAAAACCATGGCACATAAAGCCTCAGTTATAGACGCTCGAGAGATGCCCACGTGAAGTACGGTCGGTCCACGCACGGCCAAAGCATTTTGTAGTCGCCGTTTGGTCGTAGGCAATATTCTCCTTGACGACAGGTTTCACTGGACATGAAACGCAGCGCACAAAAAAACTGCTGTTGGTACTTACCGTTTATTTAGTGTTGTTACTATCAATATGGCTGATGCAGGGCTGCTGCCTCTCAGAGCGAAGGAAGACATCGTGTGTATGCTGTTATTCTAAGGAGAGGCTGTTTGACTCAGACAGACATCTCCTCAAATGCGGTCATCTTGAATAAACAACAACAACAACAACAGGAGAGCAGGAAGGAGAGTTGCTGCAACATTCCACTCCTGGCCATACGAGACGTGCTGCGGGGCGGTCATGATGTCATTTCTGGTTTGCGCCGCTGCGTGCGGTTCATGTAAGCCGGCTATAAATTTGGTTTGACAATTGTTGTTTTGTTGTTTATTGCACATAAGCATATGTGTGTATTTGCACGTTTGCGCGCACGTTTTTTCGCATGTGCGCGTGCGGGAGTTTTCTTGTAGCGCGTGTGTGTGTGTGTGTGTGGGAGTGGTGAGGTTTTTGTAGTGTGTGTGTGCGTAGCTGCGTCTATTCGCATAGGACATTATGTATGTAAATAGTATCTGTAACAGTGGTTTCCGAAAGTAGATCTGTTGGTACAATCTAATTACTAGCATATTGTGTGCAAATTTTATTCAGGTCAACATATTAATTGCAAGTGAGTAAATATTACATTTATAAACATCAGTTTTTTCTATGAAAAAAGAAAGAAAACACTTCTGCATTGCTAATAAATACTTATTGCACGACTCACAGCCACTCTTGCATTGTAGCACATAATTAAATGTTTGTTGTTGTTGCTGTGTTCAAGGTCACACCTTTAAAGATGAATGGAGCAACAACTAGGTGCTAAAATTGCCGATCCACTTGAAAATTAGCAATCATTTTGTCTCTTTGATTATGCGTTGCTGTTTATTCTTTGTCTTTTTTTAATTAACGACAGTCAGTGGGTTGATTACATGTTTGCATGTAGGCTTCCCTCTGCCTCAGCATTAATGACGGCCCTTTTGAATCTGTCTGTCTACTGTCGCCCCCTCCCACTCCCAAACTGTACATCAGAAGTAATTATATTTTACAAGAGTTAATGTCAGGGGATGCTGGCGCAAGTGGGCTGAGGAACAGGATCATCAAGGCTGATGGAAAGACATTGGGGGGTGGGGGGGGGGGGGGGGTAATAAGTGTGTGAGGAAGGGAGAGCTTTAAGAACTTTGCCAGAATCATTCATCACTGCAAACACGCCCAAACAAGTCTAGATTCATGGCTGGATTCAAGTCTCTCTCTTTGAGTTAACAAACACATCAAATACATATAAAAATGTATGTGGGAGTGTGTGTGTCTATAGTACCTATAGTACGTTGGAATAATAATAATGGTTTATGGTATACAGTAATGCTACTTAATGGCACTTCTTTGGCCAACCGGCAATGAAAACAGAAATAGATAGTTCATGTCTTTATTGAGTCGACTAAACTATCCCATCGAACTCCTGACAGATTTTCTGCCTGTCCGTCTGCCCTCATGTCTGTCTACCTGTCTGTCCATCAGTCTATCTATCTTTTTCTCTGTCTACCTGGCTGTTCTTCTGTCTATCTATCTGTCTATTTGTCCCTCTGTCCCTCTCTCTACTCATTTGTCCCTCTATCTATCTATCTATCTATCTATCTGTCTGTCTGTCTGTCTGTCTGTCTGTCTGTCTGTCTGTCCGTCCGTCTACATGTCTGTCCTTCTGTCTTTCTATCTACCGTTGTGTCTTTCTTCCCGCCTGCCTGTTCCTCTGCACTACCTACATCTATGTACAGCTGCAGCCGAACACCATCCACCTGCAGCGCGACTGTGCCGATGCAAAACCCCAGCTTCAAACGGCGGAGAAGCGTTTGAAGAGCTGAGGGGGGCCTCGCCTAATGGCGTGTGGGTGGGTGGAGGAGGAAGATGAAAGATGCCAAGAAGAGAAATGGTGATACGCTGATTTAAGCCGTGGTACTAAAGGGCAGTAGGGGTTTGCTGATCTTGTTTTATTGCCATCTGATTGGGACTGATTAATGTGGTGGAACCAAAGGGCTGCAATGATATAGATTCCTAAAGCACATACATGACTACGTGACGACGCACACATACACACAAGTACACTTAAATATATGATCACACGTGCATCTGTGCAACCGCACTTAATATGCACATACGCTCCAACACACACACTCATACGTTTGCTGGTTCGGCCCCGGCTCCTCCTAGCTAAGTATTGAGGTGTCCCTGAGCAAGACACCTAACCCTAAACTGCTTCATTTGAGCTGGCTGTTGTCTTGCATGGTGGACATCGGTGTAACCTGTGGCGAGTGGCCACAGGTTAGAAAAGCGCAATCTAAATTTCTATTTACACATGCACACAGAACATACAATGAATCATGCACACAAACAGTTAAAGTGATGAGAAAGACCTAGACCTACACTTCTTTATATTGTACGTGTATAGATTATTAATACAAAAAACATTGTTTTTTTTATTTTGGAACAAATACCCTGTTTCCAAAGACGTATATTTTTGGCATCGCATGACAATCAGAAATGACCATGTGCTAATAGCTAGCAATAACTAGTTGTAGTACAAGCATTTGAATGTTCTCTTTCTGCAACATTATGGGCTGTCGTTAAAGGAGAATACTTCTGTGAAGGAGCCGAATGCTAATTCTTTAAGGATTAAGGGGTGTCGTAAAATGTAGCCTGTGAAGTCCTTTGTAACTGGGAATAAGGGCTATACAAATCAAATTGACTTGCCTTGACTTCATCAATATAACATTAAACATTCAGTCTTTTTTTATGTTATCCCTTTATCTAGCATTTGTTTCAGTAACCATAGCCCTTACTTCCCTTTGAATTGCCACAGCACACCCAGCTCAAAGTGGCTCTAAGTGTAACTATTTACATGAAATTAGCATACATGTTCATGACAAGCTAACAGCCAACTCACTTAAAAGATAATTCATGTGCAGAGCCACACAATTGTGGAATAATATCCTAGTTAATATCCGTGAAGTTACCTGCAAGACATGGTTCAAGCAGTATCTTAAATCCTACTTAAAAGGAGGTCATTATTATTATTACAACATCAGTGGCTCATTTTTGTGGCATGTGATTGTAAAATATTGTAAGGATGGTATTGGAAGGATGGTACCTGAATTTTACTTAAATAAACAAATAAACAAATAGGGTAGCGGAGTGAAGGAAATTCCAACTAACATGTGATACAAATGGGTTAAAGAGAGGCTGTGGCTTCTCTCTCTCTCTCTCTCTCTCTCTCTCTCTCTCTTTCTCTCTCTCTCTCTCTCTCTCTCTCGCTCACTCTCTCTCTGGAACACCCATCATGCGGTAATCGCTACTGACATAAAAGTGGATGCATGGAGGGGCTGGTGAGAGTGGATTTGGTGCGCCCACATCACCTTAATGGAACATGGGAGGCTCCATTATTGCCCAGCATGCAGTATCCTACAAGTTGTGTGCACTGACAATCCTTGATATGCCCCGAAGAAGGGCCCAGGAGCAGAGACTGCTCTGATGGAGGGTTGCATGTACGGGCCATGTGTGGTCCGCAGTATGGACCCTCAAAGGACAGGCTGTAGCCGGACCATCCCATGTAAAACACTGGACTTAACATCCGGGATGTCAACCATTGGTTTACACAAGACTATTTTGAGGGTGTAGATGTGCCTTCTACGGAGTGCCGCCATTGGTTAACATTTTTGCCGCAAGCAGCGGAAACAAACCATATTTGGCATATTAATGGTAGACTTGAATGAGCACCTCAAACTAGTCTATGGCCAAAACTGATGAACTAGCCACTCAGATCCTCACCAAACAAAGAAGAAAAGGATTTGCTTTGCATTCTAAGTTGACTTAGAATGGCAGCAGGTCATTCAGCCACCACTTATGAACCACCAAAAGGCTGTTAGAGGAACTAGTCTCTAGTCTCTTGTGCCCGAGCCTCACAGAGAGACAGACAGTCAGGGCTGCTGCTTGACCCAGACCTATCGCCTTCCCACCCCTATCCTTTGCACCTTGTCTCTCTGTATAGTGGAAGTCCTCTAATAGTTTCATGAAGGACTGCAGAGCATCGGGACAGAGCATCATGTATTCTGTTCACCACTGGGAGCACAGAGAGGGACTTCAAACTCAATCACCTCACGCTGGAACAGAGTGGTCGGAGATTATCTTCGGGTGGGGGGGGTTTGAAGGATGTGTCGGTGGCGCATAACGACTTGGTCTACCCTCCGTCTCCCCCCAGCCCGCTAAACGATCGCGTTCATCCTCTTTCTTGACGGAAGCTAGTCCATCACCAGGTGTCCCCAGCCTACTCACCGCCTGCTAAAATACATCAAAACAAGAGCTGGATGAAAGAAGGAGGACTCAGAACACCGAGTGCTTTGCCAGGTCCTATAAGCCTGTGCCCGTTCAACGCTCCCCCACCTCCCCCCCCACCTCCCAGCCCCTGCCCCCATGACGGCTCGCCTGGCAGCCAGTGTTCCCATGTGCGTGAAGCATCTACTAAGGGACGCTCCACATAATCTGCATCCCTGTCCTTCAAACACCTGGGCCTCTGGGGCCATGGCAACGCGTCCTGGCAACCTGTTAGCCCACTGTAAGGAGGGGGGGGGAGGGGGAAGCATAGATCGGTATGGGGGGTTGAGTGTGTGTAGTTGTATGCCGCAGGTGGCCAGATAAACTATTAAAAGCATAGAGAGAAATAGACAGAAAAGATAATGGTCAAAGGAGCCGTCTTGATTAAATTCTGTGGGTGAGTATGAATAAATCTCTCGCATGAGGAGATTTTTTATGCAGCTGGGGGCCAATGTGGCTTTGGTGCTGCTGGCAAGGTCCACATTGCCCTCATGACAGGGAGGCTTGTGTGTGCGTGTCATGGACACACACACGCACACTTCCATGCACACAGATACAGTACACTGACATGCTAATGCTCACACAACCATTAGCTTGAGGAAGAACTGTCATGCTCGGCTGTTTTGTAATTTAAGAGAGCAATGTTTGATGTGTGTGTTGTGTATGAATCACATATGCAACATCATTTCAATTACTGCAAAACAATTCCAGAAAAGTTGGACCGTTGACTGTTGGAATACTTCAATGGTCCAGCTTTCTGCAATTGTTTCTTGGAAGCGAAGTTGATTGTTGGAGACCACGTTTCTTTTGCAACACACGTAGTGATCTCTTATATTTGAAAATAGCAAAGCAACACCTTTCCCCTTTAAGTAGACCCAGAAACACAAGTTCATCCCTACATACATACACATACACACATAAAACTATCCTCAAAGACCCACTAATGAGCAAACAAACTATACGAGTTATATCAAGCACAATAACAAATGATGAATCACCGTCTCAATGACATCAGTGCCATAATATTATGAGAGGTTGTGTTTTTCTGGTCTTTGAAATTATAATATATAATAATTATATATTACTATCATATTACTTCCTGTCCCACAAGCATACACACACACACACACACACACACACACACACACACACACCCATACTTCTTATACATAGGGGAAGCTTGTGTAGTGTAAGAATTAACCATGTAATATCTACTACTCTTTCTAGCAAACACCAGTCTTGCTTAAATGAAGATGAATTGTCTGGAAATGCATGAATGCACTAGATGATTATGAGAAGAATAATGGTCTATCGTTATTTACTGGGGTGCAGAGGGCCCGCCCTCTCGCTATCAACCCCATCTCCCCTTTTCTCTTGTTCTGCCTCTCTTTCCTCTACTTAAGGTAGTATCTCTCTCTCTCTCTCTCTCTCTCTCTCTCTCGCTCTTCCTCTCTCTCTCTCTCTCTCTCTCTCATGTACCATATCTTGCTCTCTGATAATACTGTACAATCAAGAAAGCAGTCAGACAAGTATGAAGATAGCAATATGCAAAATTATATTATTCAGATACATGCAGCTGGAGATGCCACATAAATATACGAGGGTGACAACGAAAAAAACCTAATGTGCTCTCTTTCTCTCTCTCTCTCTCTCTCTCTCTCGCTCTCTCTCTCTCTCTCTCTCTCTCTCTCTATCAATCTATCTATCCATCTCTTTTAAAAAGCATATCTGTCTTTGTCGATGGTGCGTGAAATGGCTAGCTCCATATCTCAGAGATCAGTTGTGGCTTGCTCCAAGATGGGAATATTAAGTTGACTGACAGCTCCTAATATCTGGAGAGACAGAGCTTTGGTCATGGCCCAGTATTCCAGCCCGGCAGAGGTTTGTTCAAACTGTCAAATCCTTAAAGCTGAAAAAACAATCATCATTTCGTTGCAGGATACCTTTTGCAATGTGTATAAATAAGGAATGCCACGGAAAGGCATTGCATGTGATGCCATGGCATAGCTTAGCATAACATAGCATAGCATGGCATAGCCTATAGCTTATCAAAGCCCTTGATGTCATATAGTTAAGTGAAGCATAGGAAGGAGAGGTCTGGTGCTTCCTATGAAAACAAGCTATCTAAACTGACTTTGATATATTTCACCTGCACACTGCAAAGTCCCTCTTGTATCCAGAGAGGTCTTTCACGGCGACATGAAATTGAATTGAAAACTTTGTTCAACATCAGACCATTCCCCTTCAGCCCTCACCATGATTGCTGCCAGAATGTAAGAATCAAAGTAAGAGAGACAGCCGGTTGGTTTCTAACAGAACAATCAACACTTCAAAGGCACCCTCCTCCTGAGATGAGGAGAGTGTGAGAGAGAGAGAGAGAGAGAGAGAGAGAGAGAGAGAGAGAGAGAGAGAGAGAGAGAGAGAGAGAGAGA
>JAOPJO010000139.1:2903167-2915656 GCA_027123675.1 Molva macrophthalma | reverse complement strand
ACCCAGCCCCAGAGTCCAATCAGTCTGACTCGGGCCAGGTGAGGCTGCTTAAACCAGCCATCATCCACACACACTCCCACAGTATACATACTACATCATACAAAAGTTGTATTATCTGACCAAGGCTCTGTTCCAATATCCATACTTCCATGAGTACACTTGAACGTAGTACACTATCCGCACTCACTAAGTGCGCAGATTTTCAGATGTTAGTGTTGTTCCAAAATCGAATAATCTGTGGTGCACTTACCGGAAATTACTATCAGCTGCGCTGCTGCGTCACCCACCAAACACACATCCTTTACGCCCACAGACAGTATTTACGCCTAGCAGATATAATCCATAATTTGCAAAATGACTTGCTTAATGCAGGCTATGTGGAAAATGTTTTATTTTTTGAACTGAGCGTGGCTCAGCCTGGCTCCGCCTCTTCCGCTATGTAGCTAAGATGGCTGCCGTTTAGTACAAAAAGTGTACACCGTTGCACACTCAGCGTTCTGACCGTTTTGAGGGCACCATCCGGGTCCTTTCAGTACACTTCTTTTCGCCCCGATCGTAATTGGAACACCCTACATACTCAAACTAAGTATAGTAAGTACGGGAAGTATGGATATTGGAACATGGCCCATTTTTACAGTACAATTACATTTTTGTTTCTGAAATACCCCTTGAATCCACCCTTCGGCTGGGATCAGGATAATCCAGATTTTTTGCATCAAAGGTATTCCAATCCTACTAAAGAGTTTTAAACACATACTGAAGGTTTGATCCAGATCAAAACCAAGGCTGGAATAAGTGATCTGATCCCATTTCAGAAACCTTTTTTCTTTTGAATGACCCGTTTACAAGATTTGATCCCATCCGATCAAATTACTTCCCTAACAAATGGGTCAAGGTAAGCTAGCAAGTATTGGAAAAATAACAAGCATGTTCTAATGAAAAAACATTCAGAATCAGCATCTACATTTTATAATACATTTATTATTTCTAGCCAGACTGCCAGATTCAGATGAACTATGGCTGTTTTCTTTTGTCCAAAAACACGACTTAGTATTGGAAGAATAAAATGACTCATTCAGATGCCACAAACACTAGCATACCTTTATCCTCTGTCCTTTTTTCCAATCTCTAATTTTCTCTTCCGCACTTGAGGGCCGGTTTCTTGTGTCTGGCCAGAATCCATGCAACAATCTTCTGTGCCATACAAAAAGGACAAATGCTAGCTTAGCTCAATGGCAAATATCTTTTTTTTTCCCTTCCAATGATCCCTCTGGAAAATGTGAAATGCATTGAATTATATTGGCGCTTCACATTGTAATCTTTCTGTTAAGATCAAGGTCAAGGTTAGTTTTATTGTCTCTCGTGGGTGAATTATGTTTGTGGAGCAATGGCTTACCAACAACAAAACAATACAGGACATCACATCAACATACTTGTTGATCCCCATACAGGTAATGCATAAATAAGACAACTAATATAAATATACAACCTCCACTAATACACACACTGCACCCCACATGCATCGTGCCCAACCTGTGCCTCTGTCCTCCTTATGATGACATTTTCACACAGAGGGATAAAATATGTTTTGTATCGGTTACTCTTGCATAGGGGGACCCCATACCTCCACCCTGCATGGGTGGATCGGACAATATCCTGCCTGCCTGACAAGTGACTGATGTTAGGTTATCAAGGTCTGCATTAAGCATCCAAAAGTCATGTTCCATCAAATCCAATGTGATCTCAACTAATTTCCGTCTACTTATTTCCTTCTATTCCTTCAAGCCAAATTAATGGGCAGAGTCTATTTACCATCCTGGCTGTGTAGACAAGCAGGTGACCAATTGCTGTACACTCATGTGGCCAATGCAGTGACCACTTGCTGTACACTCTTATATGGTGGCAGATTGGCTGAGCGAAGTGCAGATGAATCTAGACAGCATTTTAGACTTTAAGCAAGTACAAACCACAGAAAACAGCAAGGGGGGAGGGGGCCTCGTGAGACGTTCCAGATATTCAAGTTTGAGATTCGCAATGAATATCAGTCTGGCCTTTGATTGCCAGCAATTGATTTACACCTATGGGCGGGCCGTCATTAAAAAAAACTTTCGCTAATCTGGGTGACACTGTTGCTCTATTTGCACTTGCCGAATCTGGTTAGAACTAGTAAAGCAATGATATATTCTCCTCTAATTAAAGACTTCTGTGGACATGTCTATTAATCTTTCAACATCCTTATTCAGTCTATCTCGGAACAATCTGTTTTGATTTCTCCGTCAATTTCTACACTTTCCTCAGGTGCCACCTGAAGGAAATTCTGCGGACTGCAGCGCTCCTTGTCCGCCATGAACTGAAACTCCCTCCCTGCTGATTGGTCATTTCATTTTTTAATTTTTGGAAAAGGATTTCAACGGGCTCAAGGCCAGCCTGATCTTCAGAGAGAAACTGTTTATTAGCTCACTTTGAGATGTATATTATTATACTTTTTAACATTTGAACAACAAGGTATTTGGTAGGTGTGTGGTGGATACATCCCTTCAATATTTGATGGTTATTTGTTATATTTATTGTTTTTAGATCCTGTTATCCTTTACTTTAAAAGTAAAGTAAAAGTAAAGGCCGTGAAATAGGCCGGCTTTATAAGCATAGCTTGCGCTAGTCAGAATTTGTTCAACCCTACCTAAGCACAGGAGTTGATCTAAATTCGATTAATTTTGGATATCGATTCATTTGGATCCACGTGCTAGTTCATCCGGTTAATTAAAAAGAGTAGAATAGGCCAACACTAGTCTTTTTAATAAACATTCCTTATTAGACATTTTTATATTCATCTTGTTCATTGTCTTACCGAGGGGCATACTAAATCTAAATTGGCCAGTTTGGGGTGAAAGTGAGTAAGGTAATGCTACTGCTCAAGGCGCTATCTTGCCGGGAACCATATCACCAGAATAGTGGATGTTTGCATCTCCCAATTCAACAGGGCGGAGACGTTGCACGCTGCCGCGTTCAAGTCAAACGAAAAAACTGGGAGGGGAATATCCTTTTGCTTTTGACAGTCGAATTGTCCTTATGTTGCTATACTCCCGCGTTTTGTAGCACTTGATAGGAGGGAAGGTAGGGAAAAAATAACCCTTTCAAATGTCAAACATGCACACTTAGGCTGACTTGCTTGGCTTAATCATATGGGTATGATTGGCAGCTGTTTGCATTAAATGATTACTTTCGAAATTGAGAAAAAATAATTTATATTAGTAATTTCCATGCATATGCAGCTATTGTGTATCGTGACAATAGTATCTAAGACGTCGCTTACACAATTCTGGAATTAATATTTATTTATACTTTTCTCTCCGACTGTATTCGAACGCGTCCTCTGTTGAGACCTTGGAATTCCGTTCTCCATCTTCCTACAGTGCTCATTTGAGTCAAAATTGAACTTCCTAGATTTCACGGCCTAGGGGTTTCCGGATCATCTACTTTGGAAATTAAGCCTTTGCATTGCACGTAAGCAGGTATCTTTCATGTTTCATAAATTCGTGTTGTTTTGTTTGGATTAAGCTACTGTCAAGATATCTAACGTTAGCTTGATATAAAGCATTTTGGGAAAACAGTTATGGCTGCCGATGATCGATAGGTGTACCTCTAACCTGATTGGCGTTTTCATTATAATTGATCGTTTTCATTCTTACACTAAACGACCATGAGGCCAATACGTAGTGCGTTTCCTCTGACTGTGTTGTATTATGTATTATTCGTATTAGCATTTCCTTAGCATGCCATAACCACTGCATGCTAATGTCTGCTAATGTAAGCTAAGTAAAAGTGTATGATATCAAGCAGTCTGTAGGGTTAAAGATATACATTGTGTGAACTCTTAGCTGTTGTTCTGTCAACCTTGTATTTATCTTGCACCGTGTGTACATGGATGGAACTGTCTGTTAAAATAAATGAATTGATAGTACAAACTGGACTAGCAGAACGGCGGCCAAGTCATTTACGACGCAGTCAAGGTAGCGCTCCAACTGTTATGGCGTGCGCAGCTGTCACCGGCATTACAGTAATAGAGATAGGACGTAATTAAATACAATTCCTGAAATAAAAAGCACCAGTCCTGCAGGCATTGGTTACACATCGCAATTGCGTAATGTATTGAAATTGAAAGGTAATTAGTAAAATGACACTTCGCCCATTGCATTTGACATTACATCACATCTGTATGTAAATATTATGGTGAGCTAAGTTATTAACAGTTGGCAAGAAAGGAGTAACTCGTTTCAGCGTTTATCATAATCAACGCAAAGATCATTCGGAAGGTATTCAAACAGAGAGATACTGACAAAAAGTATAAAATATATACAAATGAATGGACAGACATAAAGAATGACGTAACACATGAACAGGATAACCACTTAACATAACTAACACGTTCAACTGTTTATAAACACTACTACCTTTAATACTGGAACACAAAGCATGCTGGTACAAAGGGGGGCGAGGTAAGCATAGCCTGCCGCTATACTGCACTCACCGGCGTGTCGCCAGTCCTTGCAACTTAAATGCTGACATTAAAGTCCTTAAAGCGACGATGAAGCTGCCCGTGCCGACACCCCCCGAATCTGTTTGGTCACAGATCCATGTCCCCCATTGACCACAACAAAGTCTGGCTGGACAGGTTACTGGTTGCTGGACAGGTTACTGGTCGCTGGTAGTGCTGAGCCAGGTGAGCTGGATTGGTCCGTGGGTTTCTGACGTGAGCCTTGGGACTGCTAGGGCACCAAATGGCCCCAAATGGCCCCGGTGCAATGCCACTACATGTCCCCTGATGCGCAACTTCACCCGGTACACAACATGAGACAGCGGCTCCAACACCTCACAGGGTCCCACGGTCCCACCCAATGTCGGGTCAATTTGATGGACGAGACACCCTTCTTCTGTAGTAGGACAGTACTCCCCCTCTCCGGTCCCTCCAGAGCTTGAGCGCCGGTCCCTCCGGGTCCGGAGCGCCGCTCCCTCCAGAGCCTGAGCGCAGCTGGTATGCACCCAGTGCTTTGCTGCTCTGCTGACCGATGCACTCACAGGACCAGCAGGTAGATGATCCTGGTTATCTATCCGCGGTTGTGGTGTGGTGGCGATGGATTTTAAACAGCTCAAGCAGTCTAGGATTGACAATGTCATCCTGGTTTTCCTCACCCCCATCCTCTTAGCAAACCTCAACCAACAATTGTGTTCCAAAATTCCACACTGATCACTGAGGCGGTGGCAAAGACTGACAAAAGTGGCAGACTGCCGCTGGCAGTTTAATGGCGGCAGCTTCTGCAGCCGGCTAGCCCCCCAAGACTTCAGCAGGGAGGGGACTCTCCCATTACGAAATATCAGGTTCAAAAGCAGGGTACCACTTGCGTTAAATGCTCCTTACTGGTGGCGACGGAGTAGCCGGTCTTCTCCCGCTTTGCCCGATGACGCTTCAGTTCGGTCCCCTGCCAATGAAGTCCTCAATCTCACAAAGCTCCTGCTCCTCCTCTACGTTTGAAAAAATGTGGCAACTTTTCTTGTATCCCTTGTTGAAAACATGTTATTTACATTCATACTTGTAGATGCAACCTTCTGCAGATAGTATTGTTTTGTATTTTATAAGAGCCTTTCATTTTTTTAAATGTAATTATTATTATAATATATATTTGTTCTCTTATTTGTTTTGACTTGCTTTTCATTTTTACTTTTACTTCTCCTTTTGGGTGTATATTTCTAGGAGTGAAGGGAGGGGGTATTCTTGTGTGATTGTTTTCCTTATAAAACTGAAAATCTATATCAATAAGAAAGGGTTTCTAGTCTGTGGCTCGCTATGGCAACGATGGAGCCATTCCTTTCGCATTTCAAGTTTCGCTGAACACCAGTAGACCTAGGACTGTGGATTGCACCATACGTTCCCCACTTAAGGTCGCTTTATTACGGAATGTGAATTTTCTAACTTGAAAGGTTTGAAAAGGGAGATATTTGATGGATCGATCAAAAGTTCTTTACTTAGACATTTTTTAGGGATTGCAGTTGTGGCACAGTAGAACCAATGCTTCACGAGCAGACGTATTTCATGTTCATCTAAATATATCCAAAGCAAAACTTGATTGCCGACATCAAGCTTTGTAGTCATTGATACTTGTCCCATGTGGCAATCTGTCCAAAAATATTATCATGGTCTCTGCTTGATGCTAAACAGTAAATGAGCATGATCCATGATGACATATTTGGTTATAAGTCTCAAAAACTAACATTGTGAGAACTTCCTTTTAAAGGTCTGTTTGAACAGGACAGCAACTGTGACTAGATTTGTTCTTTCTAATCCAGTCCAATACTGTGTTGTCTTTGTGGATGCCTGTGTGTCTTTCTCCTTTCGTCCAGCTTACTCTGTGTTTGTCATTCACAGACTTGAAAGACCACAGTCATGACAGACTCCAAATATTTCACCACCAACAAAAAAGGTGAATTATAAACTTGATTTCTATCTCACTGGAATTATTTTATATAGGCCTGTACTGTATAATTTGTATTCTATGTTAATATATGATGGTGTGTTCTTTTTAAGATGAGCTCATCACATTTTTATAATATTTTGCTGAGTGCATTTCTGTATGGTTTGACCACAATCATCTATAATACTGTTAAAGGAAAATCAAACATCCTGTTTGAGCTAGTCCCACCCACTATCAAAATAAAAATAACTTTTGCTTTTGTCACACTTCTGGGCAACACTTTTTTCCCTTTTGGGGCGGGGCTGTATTTCTGTTCAGGCTTTCGCTCTGTCCACTCGTTACAATCTGATTTGGGGTGGGTGTAGTCAGAATGTTTGATTCAAGTTACCTGGTAACCCAAAACAGTTATGCATCAACCCAAAACAGTTATGCCCATAGAGGGCAATTTGACTTGATTGAACTTATCCAACGTTTTTAAAACTTTGCGGATTCAAGTCAAGAATTGGACTAGGATCAGTCCATATCACTACTATGTTACCCGCAACATTACTCTGCATCCAAAATAAGTTGTTTTAGGGTTTGGTTTTCCTTTAATGTTGGATATGGGACTTGATTGATAGGTGAGATCTTCGAGCTGAAGGCGGAGTTGAACAATGAGAAGAAGGAGAAGAGAAAGGAGGCAGTCAAGAAGGTCATTGCTGCCATGACGGTGGGGAAGGATGTCAGGTACAAAAAAACACATTTAAAAACTCTGGATATACATCTATAGGAATTACAATTTTCGAGATTTCAATTCCTTATAAGATCATTAAAGGTGTTACTGAAAAATAAAGTGAATTCTTGCTTGCATGATACAAATTTGTGTGTTTTTGTTGTTGTTTTTCCTTGTTTATTTCAAATGGGTTCTATCATTTTTTTTCTCCCATCAGTTCCTTGTTTCCAGATGTGGTGAACTGTATGCAGACTGACAACCTGGAGCTGAAGAAGCTGGTCTATCTTTACCTGATGAACTACGCAAAGAGCCAGCCAGACATGGCCATCATGGCTGTCAACAGCTTCGTAAAGGCAAGCCCCCTCATGAAGTCATCTGTCAGTCAAAGTCTGATGGATCGCCTCTTTTTCTAAACTAAGGTCTTGGAAGCTGAAACGGTAGATGGAAAAATCGGCGATATTGCAGATTCGAAATTGTAACCAAGCCATTGTAATGTCCCTCCCCCATGTACCTCCTAGGACTGCGAGGACCCTAACCCTCTCATCCGTGCACTTGCCGTGCGCACCATGGGATGTATCCGAGTGGACAAGATCACGGAGTACCTGTGTGAGCCCCTGAGGAAGTGTCTGAAGGACGAAGACCCGTACGTGAGGAAGACCGCAGCGGTGTGTGTGGCAAAGCTCCATGACATCAATGCCCAGATGGTTGAGGACCAGGGCTTCCTGGACTCCCTGAGGGACCTCATTGCTGACTCCAACCCCATGGTGCGGGCTCATACTTAACAATCTCCCTTTATTACATAGTTCAACCTATTGTTGACTGTCCAGTAATAGTACACTCATTATGTCATCTTAGTGGAAGCAAATGAATGGTACCATCCTACACTAGAGATGGCGCTATAGTGTAGTTGCCTATAGTCAGTTTGCATGAACTATGTTCTGTTTGGCCAAAACAATGACGGACCTGAACCCAAACCTTGTTAAACCGCACAAAACATAAAAGATCATCATATGATGACAGCAGCTTGTTACTGTTGAAGAGCTAGTGGGATACAATACTAAACAGTGATTTCAATGGTAGGCAAGTATATCAACTATCCGTTCAAGACTGGTTGTCTACGCGAATGTGTGGTTAAAAAGCAAGTATATCTCTGGCCTTAAGCGTGAGATAAAGGAGTGCATCATTTTAACCAGCTGATGATTGGCACTTATTGATTTTATTTGATATATATATTATATTTAAGAGGATGAACAATTGCATCGGTACACAATTGCATCAGCCACCAAAGGCTCTTTGATTAAAATCAAAGAAGTGGAAGGAGTGCATTAACTGCTGGACAGCTCAAGACTATTCCTGCAGCTTTACTTCAGCTTCATTGCGTCCCAGTAGCATTGCTGCAAGCACGCGATCAGTTCATCAATATCTGCAATATTCCTATTCAACCAATAGGTTGTGGCCAATGCAGTTGCGGCTCTGTCAGAGATCAGCGAGTCACACCCCAACAGCAACCTGCTGGACCTGAACCCCCAGAACATCAACAAGCTGCTGACGGCCCTCAACGAGTGCACTGAGTGGGGCCAAATCTTCATCCTGGACTGCCTGTCCAACTACAACCCTAAGGATGAACGAGAGGCCCAAAGGTAGCTGAAACGGCCTTGTTGCAAAAGAGCTCCGGGTGTGATATCAACATTTATAAATATTGATACCAGGAGCTATGACGCATAGATCCTTCTCATGTCTCTCGTCAGATGTGAGATGTTTGTCTTCTTTGTAGTGTCCTGTCTCTAGAGGTAGACAGAGGTAGAGATCTTTCCCAGATAGGATCACAGAAGTTGGGGGGGGGGGGGCTCGTTTTGGTTACAAGAGCTAAATGTGGTAAGACACGGGCCGATCATCTGAGTGGCACTGAGACTGCCATTTGAATAATGAAACATGTCGACCAATCATGGGAGTGGCTCTTCACGGGCTTTTCTCCATTACCTACACACATACAAAGATACACAAAGAACACCTTACATACACATAACCGAGATCAATGAAAACAAAAGCATTATGTTACAAATAAAGAATGGAGGATGGAGGAAGTTTATAGACTAGCCATGAACAATGATATAACAGCTGAAGAAAAGAGTTGTTTAAATAAAAGTTGCTACAGGCGGAATTGCTAAAATAATGTTGTAGCAGGTAATAAATAGAAAAGTTCTGATGAATAGAAAAGTTTAAGAAAGCCATACTACCTGTCTTTTACCCGCCTTCCAAACCTCAAAGAGAAATATGAAAGTTAAGACTTGAGAACACAAAGGCATCTGTATTTGTGGGGAATAAACATTGTGTCATCATCGTCGTCAGCCTCTAGGTCTGGTAGAAGAGGAGACCTACTGGAAGACATGCAGACCAGATCAAGAATAAAAAATGTATTCCGCCTCCAGTGTTATTGCTGTTGCCGTTGTAACTAACTATCCTCCATGACCTAAAACTATCTTATTTTCTTCTCCTCCCCAAGCATCTGTGAGCGCGTCACACCCCGGCTGTCCCACGCCAACTCTGCGGTGGTGCTGTCTGCCGTCAAGGTGCTGATGAAGTTCCTGGAGCTGCTGCCCAAAGAGTCTGACTACTACAACACCCTGCTGAAGAAGCTCTCTCCCCCCCTGGTCACGCTGCTCTCCGGGGAGCCAGAGGTCCAGTACGTTGCCCTCAGGAACATCAACCTCATTGTCCAGAAAAGGTGAGATTACAGATTATTTTATTGAGTTATTTTGACCGATTCTGTGGCTGAATTGCGACGCAGGATCACTGTTGTTTATGAGCTGATTTAAGGACGGACATGAACGCCTCCTAAAATCGCTATCTCCTCATGGTTTGATTTATTATACAATTAATCCATCAACAGAAAAAGTCTTAAAAAATAGGTGGAACACACAAGTGTATTGGGAAGAAAGTATTAATAATGAAACATACTCATTTATAAAATTCCAATTACCATTAAGTGAAATGGTAAGATCTTATGGTGATAGGCCTTAAGATCGATGCATCGATTTTTTTTTAAAACCCATTATGTATTTCTTAATATATTATTATATATATAAAGCACTTTAGTTGTCTCAAAGATGTCTTAGTATCTGTAACTAAATCACAATGATTGATATTTGAAAATGCATCATTACTTAAAATGAACAAGCATCAACTGGCGAGAGTCCAATGTGGTTTCCCACTCTGTCCAGGCCCGAGATCTTGAAGCAGGAGATCAAGGTGTTCTTTGTGAAGTACAACGACCCCATCTATGTGAAGCTGGAGAAACTGGACATCATGATTCGCTTGGCCTCCCAGGCCAACATAGCTCAGGTACACTATTTAAATGATGACAAAACTGAATGGAAATGCCTAGGTATGCCGTTTGCAATTGTGAAAGAAGATTGGAAGGAGATGGAATGACGTGGGTGACCCCTCAGAGTTCGCCATAATGAATGGATGACAAATGTACAAGATGTGACTAATGTCTTTTCAATTACATAAGCTGTCAATGACATTGGATTTGCACGGAAAAATAGCATGATTCACAAATTTTTACAAAAAAGGGACGGACATGGTTTACATGTTTACAGATATGCATGAACAATAATAAGACGGCTGAACAAATTGACTTGCATTTTGCACATTTTGAAGTTCAGGAGACTCTTTCATAATACCGCACCCAGGTCCTGGCTGAGCTGAAAGAGTATGCCACGGAGGTGGATGTTGACTTTGTTCGCAAGGCTGTCAGGGCCATAGGACGTTGTGCCATCAAAGTCGAGGTAAGCTTGGAAAGTCGGCTGCAGTGTGGAAGCAAAAAGGCCAAACATGACGTGAATACATATTGCTATGTCATCGTGTGAGTCTTAAGTAATAACCACAAGATGGGTTCCTCTTTATTGCTTACTTCCCTACACAGCAATCTGCTGAGCGCTGTGTCAGCACGCTGCTGGACCTCATCCAGACCAAAGTCAACTATGTTGTCCAGGAGGCCATCGTGGTCATTCGGGACATTTTCCGCAAGTATCCCAACAAGTACGTTCTACTGTGTGAATACAGCTGGAGAAGCCTGTCCTTCGTTTGGCGCGTGAGAAATGATATAAATGTAGTAACCAAGAAACGAAAAAAGTTTTGTAAAGACGAAACGATGTTATATCGTTTTTGATTAATTACAGTGAATCTATGTCCCAAACATTACTTTAAAAACTTTTGGATAGTGAAATTGTTTTACTGGCCAAGCAATTGGTTATTATTTTAAGGAATACTCTTTTTCTTTTACTGCCAATATGGTCAAATCTTAGTGGTATTGGCTGGGGGCAGGTGCTTTATTGTTGGACCCTAGTCATGGACCCCATTTGTCTTCCCAGGTATGAGAGCATCATCGCAACGCTGTGTGAGAACCTGGACTCCCTGGACGAGCCTGACGCGCGCGCCGCCATGATCTGGATCGTGGGGGAGTACGCCGAGCGCATCGACAACGCGGACGAGCTGTTGGAGAGCTTCCTCGAGGGTTTCCACGACGAGAGCACGCAGGTACAGCTTCCCGCTGACCTCCTTGGGTCCTCTTTTTCATTTGTTTGTAAAAACCTCCCCTGTTTCCATGGGTTGTTGTTGTGTTTTACTAAAGTGCAAACGAGGGTAACGGATCCCGAAGCCCTGATTACACCAGAGACATATCTCGATTCTACAACCCTTATTTAATTTCCGATTGTATCTAGATAAAACGAAAGTATTTGTTAACCTGTAAGGCACAACTGTCTCAGCCTGTTTATACAGAGGGGCAATGTTCGAGAGATCTCCCACTTGATATGTCCACGCATGTACTGTTTGCGCACATACAGGCTCCAGGGTTGTACCACATCTATGCACATTCTCCAGGAATGGGCGGAGGCGTAACGACCTTGGCACCAGTTACACTGCTTTTGATCATATCCAGTTAATTTACCCACACTAGGACTACATTTTGATTCTATCTTTTCATTTAGTTGGTGACCGTGGTATAATCTTAATATAACACTCAAGAATAAAGCGCACCCTCTCGGGTAATGTTGCCTAAGTGGACGCCGTTGGGGCAATGATGTAGAATGTGTATCGCTGACGGATGTTCCTTCCTCTGTCTTCAGGTCCAGCTCACTCTGCTGACCGCCATAGTCAAGCTGTTCCTCAAGAAGCCCTCTGAGACCCAGGAGCTGGTCCAGCAGGTCCTCAGCCTGGCCACTCAGGTGATTGCACACACACACACACACACACACACACACACACACACACACACACACACACACACACACACACACACACACA
>JAOPJO010000139.1:2888682-2903067 GCA_027123675.1 Molva macrophthalma | reverse complement strand
ACACACACACACACACACACACACACACACACACACACACACACACACACACACACACACACACCCAAAGACACACACACACACACACACACACACACACCCAAAGACACACACACCCAAAGACACACACACACACACACACACCCAAAGACACACATTCACAGCACTTTCTAATGCCAGGGGTTTGGCTGTTTTCTGATTGGAAAATACTTTTAATCCTATTTTAATGTGTAAAAGGCCGTGCTGGATTGGGAGTATGGACAATCCCGGTCTGGGTGATCAAACCATTGTAACCATCTCCCCTGGCCTCACTGTGTTACCAATACAATTTATCAAAATGATTTTTGTTGTTCCGATTCTGCGGAAGAGCATTTAGCGCAAGCACTCCCACCGCAAATGTAAACAATAGCATTTAGCACTTTCGTCTTTTGGAATCGGTGCACGTGACGTCAGTATGAGGATCCAGTATCCAATCCGCAAGATACACAAAACACTCACAACAACCTCGCCTCTTTCCCCAGGACTCTGACAACCCGGACCTGCGCGACAGGGGCTACATCTACTGGCGCCTGCTGTCCACCGACCCGGTCACGGCCAAGGAGGTGGTGCTCTCCGAGAAGCCCCTCATCTCGGAGGAGACGGACCTCATCGAGCCCACCCTGCTGGACGAGCTCATCTGCCACATCGGCTCGCTGGCCTCCGTCTACCACAAGCCCCCCAATGCCTTTGTGGAGGGCAGCCACGGGATCCACCGCAAACACCTGCCCATCCAGCACAGCAGGTCAGGACGCCGCGTCGATGTTTTTGTCCAAGGGCCCTGTCACTCAAACCTCACCTCTACCTTGCTCTAGCTGGTGGAATGTCGGCCTCCTTTCTGAGCCGTAAGGCACGCGTAAGCTCACATGACCCGGGAGCAGCCCGCTCCGCCGGCGCTTCAGCCTGCTCCTCCCCTCAGACGGCAGACTCGGCACCCTCAGGTGCTGAATGGCCGCGCGGCCGTCCCTGCACTCAACAGCCACGCTCCCTAATTAGACACACTAGGGAGGGAACACTTTGTAGTGTGTCTGTATGTGTTTAGGTGTGTCCTGTTTCGTTATGACTCCTTGTGTACTGTGTGTCTACGTGGTGTGTTAAACGTGCGGCCCTTTATTTGCGAAAATGATTGGGTTCTTTGAGGACGACAGGATCTAAATAGGGAGCTTAGCCAACAGGATCTCCCTGTCCCTGTTCTGCAGCTGAACAGGGACAGCACCGTCTCCACTGAGGGAACAGGTTACAGCAAATGTTTCCTTCTGAACGGCTAAACATGGGCCAGCTGGTACCTGCCTCTCACTTCGACCAATAAGAAACTGCATGAATGAAGTCCTAAACAGCATTCCTACATTTTTATGTTGTATGTTTATGATGCTTTACATCATTTATCCTTGGGAAGGATTTCCTGAGAAATGCACGATCCATTGAATGCCTGAAGACAGAAGGACTGGGAAACCGTGTCTGCCAGCAAGTAGTTCTGGCAGTCAGCCGTGAGCCTGTAGGCGTCCCACCAACGTATGGACAAGTCTAAATGTGTTGAATGACTCTTATTGCTCATCCCTCATCGTTCTCACCCCTCCCGCCCTCTCCCTCCCCCCACCCCCCGTCTGCAGCACTGAGACCGGGGAGAGCCCCGTGAGCGGTGGGCCCGCCGCCGCCATGGACCAGACCCACGTGATCCCCAGCCAGGGGGATCTGCTGGGGGACCTGCTCAACCTGGACCTGGGCCCCCCCGTCAACGTACCCCAGGTATCCTCCATGCAGATGGGGGCCGTGGACCTGTTGGGAGGTGGGCTGGACAGCCTGGTGGGTGGCTTTTGTTTTGTTTTTTTCTCTTGTGTGATTCATTTCTATTGAGCGTGAAAGAACATTACTTACAACATGTCTCAGTCAACAGAGATGCTGTTTATTTTAATGTATTTAGTTGTTTACAATAATGCAAAACTCATGAAAGAGCCACCAATGCCCACCCACCCAAACCCACGAGAAGACCATCACATCATAAAATGCGTTGGTTCAGAATAATACAAAAAGTGTAAATAAAAATATCCGAAACATATCAAAAAAACGGATATCCCTTATCTGAATTCCCTCCCTTTTTCCCGCCACTCAACACACATGTGACTGAAACGAGTCCCGCCCTCTCGCTCGCCAATAATGCACCCCGTTCCATGCTTTCCGTCGTGAGATGGGAACACCTTTTAACAAGGTTACGGGTGGCGGTGGTTTCCGTAGGTAAACTATGCAGTCCATTAAATAGGAGAGAAAGTGTTGCCATTTATCAGCAAAATTGCAATAGCAAAATACAACCTTTAGAGAGATAATTGCATTTTTCTCAAGTCGGAGAAAAAAAACATTCTCCGAACACACGTTGCTCTGGATAAACGCTCGACAAATAGGTTTTCATATAATGGGCCGTGAACTTCCTTGAACTCTATTAAGTTAGCTACCATAGCACACCATCTATATAACATAATAGTAATAATGTATTTTATAATGCATTATAATAAAGTAGTGTTCTATTCGATCTATCTACATAACATTATAACTGTAATGTTAGTCTAATAATGAGCCTCCCGGTTGGTGCAGTGAGAAAGTAGCAGACATTTGTCATGTTAATGTTCACATTTCATGCGTAGGAACCGTTGCAGAAGACTCTCTGAACAAAATAGTCGTTGAGCTTCCGAAAGACTCGGAAGGGCATTCGGAATAGCCCAATGCACCAAAACATGCGCATCACGCCTTCAGCCATCGCTGCATAGATACGAGTTTTCCATTAACCTGGCAACCTAACCTGTTGACCTGAAAGTGTTGCCATAATAAGTGGTGGAAGCAAGGGCTCTTTGATCAATATGTTATTAACAACGCCAGTCTGTGGTGCCATGTTTTCTTTGACCCTCTGGCTTTGCAGGGGAACAACAATACAGGAGGGAGGACGAGGTTCTCCCTACTGCTATTTAAAAGACTTCTTCTTGATGGCTTACTTTTGTTGTTTGGAGAGTTACATTTTCTCCTGTTTGTTTTTACAAATGTCAAAATGCTAACCACAATAAGCGCACAAAAAAAACTGTGATTCTGACAAACCCCCAAATCACAATGCTTACTTACAGGCTTCAGTGTCCACACTGAAGCCTGCTTCAGTGTGGACACTTATTATACACTGCTCCAGCAACACACACATAGTGTATAGAATACTATTCTGTACTCTGTAGGATGTTACCATTCTGCCTTCACAAAGATAACATTGATGTTTTTGGCTTAAATAAAATAATTTTTAAGGAAGCAAAGAATCCTGATTCTCACATGAATTGATTTGCTAAACACATATCTCTATGTCTCTGTCTGTCTTTCTGTCTCTCTATCTCTCACTCTCTGTCTCTCTCTCTCTCTCTGTGTTTGGAATGCTTGGCGGGTCCTCTCTTCTATTCTCTCTCTATAGCTCGGGGGAGATCTGGGCGGAGGTGTTGGGGGAAGTCCTGCTGTAAGTTCTGAAGCCCCTCGTGTTTAAGCCGGCCGTCTGCATGCTTGCTCACTTGCTTTAATTCAGTCAGCTCTGTCCCGCTCCGACACTTCCTACAGTTGACAAAGCTTGAGCATGCTCTGTGGCAGCTTCTAATTCCCTCGACGCATGCCTGCACCTGCGGTAGTTTGCACTGATGTTGCCAGGTGAAAGAAGGTAGTTAAGGTTTACATCATTTATCCTAGTGCTGATGCATGATCAGTTGGACATCGTCTACCGCATGGCCTGGGTAAGGGGCCAATCGCGTCTTCCTATTCTTTCACTCTTACACTCTTTTACTGACGTTCAAGGTCAAAGTGTTATGTGTCACGCAAAACGTTATACATGTACAAATAGCATTAAAGTGCTTACACTGCCTGCTCCTTTGATTGTGCTTGGACATTATATGATAAAATACATAATAATGTATATATGTATATAAAGTATTCGAGTAAACAGATCAAATGAAACTACAAGTGTATATTAAATAGAGCAAAATAAATTCATCTTTGACCACAAAATGTTAATCTCAGGAACCTCTTTGATCTGCAGGTTTACCGAATCCGTGATCAGCCCTGGCTGTAGTGTGAATTCAAGTGTCATCCATCAAATGTTGTGATTTCATCTCAACCCTCTAGGTGGGACAGAACTTCATCCCCTCCTCTGTCCCGAATACATTCGCCCCATCACCCACACCTGCCGCCCTCAGCAGCGGCCTCAACGACCTGTTTGAGCTCTCCACAGGCATGGCCATCACCACCGGAGGCTACGTCATTCCCAAATCCGTGAGTTGAGGCCAAAGTATCATCAGTGTCGTTTATGACGCTAGCATATTTCTTACAATAGAAATCGAAGGGTTAACGCCATCCACTGTTGAACTTGTGATATGAAATAACACCATGAATACAAGTTTAACAGTGAAAGGCAGCAGGCAAACGCTTACCTGTACTCTGCTACACCAGGGGTTCCCAACCTTTGACTTTAGGTGAGCAGACACTCACGCACTTTCTGTTTGACCAGATGAATAAAAGGTGCTGTGCAGAGAAATGCCCTCAGAAACGTATTAGTATGCGTTTATCTGGGCACCCTAACCAGAACACATTCGTAGTGTTGGAAGTCAGTGGGATATGATGACACCGTGAGCGAAAGGCAGAGATAGATCCTGCATGTAAAATAACATGATGATAAAGACACATTTGAGTTGACAATGGGAATAACAGACAGGTCGGGGATATGCTAGACCACTCTCTAGATCACTCTCTTTTTTCCAAATATTAGTGACGGGTCAACTATTTGCTTTTTTTTCAAAATAGAATGAAATAAACACTCATGATTCTGAATGACAAATCAGGTTCTTGAGAAATCCAGGAAATGATGGGGGTTATACGTCTATAACCGTGTTTGGTACATTGTGGGAATTCCCAGGGTGTGGATCTCGAGGCTCGTTCACGTGTGCACAATCTCAGGACAATTGTTATTTGTAAACAGAAAACCCTGTTGCGTTCAGCTATGCACCGTTTGAACATCTTTGGAAATCTCTGCGTACACAGATTTCCAACTTTCTTGCTCAGCATTCCTTTGCACAGACGCCTACGCAGAGTTCAAATGAAAATGGCCACAGGTGTCTACTTGTTCTGCAGTGCACGTCATTGATTAACATGGGAGCAGATTCGAAACGCTTTCCATCCACTCCCATGTTAATCAGATGGATGCATTTCCTTACAGGCTCTGCTAGCCAGAGGCCCCCGAAACCGTCTTAGCTGAACGCATGTAGTCAGGAAATGTAATTGGAAACTGACTCATCTGATACAACGAAATTATATTAATAATGATTATTATTTGTATAATTATTCTTGGCAATCGAAGGCCTTCACTGAAGGCCGAGAAGGTCCTGAGAGAACGCCACTCGCATGCATACACGCATACAATCGACATGGCTATTAAGTGGCTCATGAAAAATACAGACATGTTGGACATTATCTTCTTAATGTTGTGTGACAGGTGTGGCTCCCAGCTGTCAAAGCCAAGGGTCTGGAGATCTGCGGGACTTTCTCTCGACGCCAGGGACACATGTACATGGATATGACCTTCACCAACAAGGCCCTGCAACACATGTCCGACTTCGCCATCCAGTTCAACAAGAACAGGTGACGAACCACCCACACAGCTACTCCAGCCATACACATTGCCTTTAAAACCTGCCTTTGAATATGTTGTGTGTTTGCAGTTTCAGTCACCTCCATTTGATTGAGTGTGTAACTGTTGTTGTGGGTTGTAGCTTCGGGATGATCCCCACCAGCCCCCTGCCCATCCACACCCCCCTGATGCCCAGCCAGACCATCGAGGTCTCCCTGCCTCTCAACACCATCGGGCCGGTCATGAAGATGGACCCTCTCAACAATCTACAGGTACTGACTCGACACCTTCAGACAGAAATACTGCTTGGATTGATGATTGATGATTGATGAAGAAATTCTGTCACACATTAGAAAATCGCAAGCATGACAGTTCTCCTTTTTAAAGTATATACATTCCGTATATACACGCCAGTCAAATTCAAAAAATGGTTCCATGCATTCACAAAAGCAGCATTGCATGGTTGGTTAAACAAAAGCATGTCATTCATAGCGTGGACGCCAAATCTAAGCGCTACTTTGGTTCCCGTGCACACAGGTGGCTGTGAAGAACAACATCGACGTGTTCTACTTCAGTGGGCTCATTCCCCTCAACATATTCTTTGTGGAAGATGGAAAAATGGGTATGTGTTGTAGTCCCAACTCCTTATCCTTAACAGGAATTGTATGTTATACAGAGTGTGACTTAAAGGTGCTGTAGGTAAGATCTGAGAGAGCAAGATTTTGTAAATAAGCAAAACAATGTCCCCCCTCCCTCTGCTCCCTCCCTCCCCACTTTGCTCCGCCGTTGAGAAGTGCTGCAATCACACACCTGTGATTGAGAGGCAAGATGGATTCCCTGAACCAGTCCGGGAAGAAATGCCCTGATTAGTCAGAAATGAGTCAGGACTGGTCTAACATCGAAATTCTCTCATGCAGAGCGAGGTGCAATCAATCGGAACAGATATTCTCACCGCGTATTTCCCTAACTGATAGCTGATGGATGGCTATGGCATTTCTAACAAATCACACTCAAATAATAGCCCTTACATTTTACCTACAGCAGCTACAGCAGTTAATCCTTTTGGAAACCTGCGATAAGGGCAGGTGTGAGCCAGGTGTAGCATGGATGACTGATGGTGAGCGTGAGTTACATTGTTCTCCACAGAGCGCCAGGTGTTCCTCGCAACATGGAAAGATATCCCCAATGAGAATGAGCTGCAGTACCAGATTAAGGAATGCCACCTGAATGCAGGTATGTGTTCAACGTTTACCTGCATGTCCCTGTAATTATTTCCAAAAAATGACCAAAATGTCCAAAAGTGTAAATTTGTGTTATTATATTATGTTGCGGGTTGTGTTGGGATTATCGTGGGTAAATGATCCCTAGGGCAAAAAACTATTGCGTTAAAAGTTTTACGACATTGTTGGATTATATGGCTATGGCCTTCAAAGCTCATCCTAATTCATCTTCTCCCAAGCAGTCATTTTCCCCTGATACATGTAATGTATTCAGCAGCAATGATTTGTAAATCATTGTCAAATCATACAGTTGACCTTGACCCCCCCCCACCACCACCTTTTCTACAAATCTATAAAAAGACAGAGAGAGATAAAGCTATTAGATTCTTTAACTTTCCCTTTTCCGATCGATTTCAGACCTCTAATTTCCTCGACGTAATAAAACAAAAAACAATCCTCATCTTTTCCTTTCAGAGAGATTTAAAATCCTACAGGTGTGCATTGGCTGGCAGAGGAGTAGCTGGCAACCTGTATAGCAGCAACAACCGCCCATGTTATAACAGCATGAAGGACATGAGCTACACCCAGGTTCTCCCAATAGCTCAACCCTGTCCCTGTAGAGTGTGGTTGCAGAGCTAGTCAAACCAAGCAGCAGTAGAGGCCTACTTCCCGTAGTCAGTGTGTTTAGTAGCATAGTCATACACGTAACGTTTGAAGCATGAAATGAAGCGGGATCGAGGGAAATGTTGATGCAGACGTGCTTGTTGGATCCAGCACTTTCAAGGCAGCGTGGCTAGCTTTGTTTGCCGGAGGCATTTTATAATTAATTTAATAAATTAATATTATGACGACATGATGTTTCCCTCCAACCGACCCTCGGCTCTGCCTGAGCCTTCGAGCGTCGTTTCTAATTCGCGTTCAGGCAACCTTTTGAATTTGGCTGGAAAACGCCACCTTAATAATCAATGTCTCTGTCCAAACTAAACAAGGGCTGAACTTCAGTCCTCAATGGCGAACTCTGGCATCAACCTCGCCACTTACAATCATAAATGACGACATTATTCTTTGTACATTGATTTTTATCAATGTTTAAATAAACGGTTTGTGACGTGCCCTGTGAAGCACATGATGGTGGCACAACGCAGTGATTTACTCATAAAGGGAACACACAATTACTTTTTAGTGGGCAATAGCCTTTTATCTGTGTCTGTACAGTGCACCTGGTTTGGACCTCTTCAGATGGATGTAAATTCAGCAAGGTGATCATGTTTGTTGTTATTCTGTAACACGCCACTTTTCAGACTTGAGTAATGTTGTGAATTTAACTACCACTCCAACAAGAGCTGTATATCCCCCTCACAAAGGTCTGGGTAGCAATCACAAAAGGACCCAAATAAGGCCATTAACTTTTTGCACGAAAGAGGCGTGATTATGGATCTTAACCCTAACTCTAACCTGATACACTCTGCCCAGAATCGTGCTGTGATTGGTTGCCGACGCACTGCTTATTAAACAGTACCATCTCTAACCTAATACCTTAACCATCTCTAACCTTACACCTAAACCATCTCTAACCTAATATCTAAACTTTACCATATCTAACCTTACACCTAAACCATCTCTAGCCTAATATCTTAACTTAACCATCTCTAACCTTACACCTAAACCATCTCTAGTCAAATATATAATATATCAACTTTACCATATCTAACCTAATACCTTATAGCCTAGTACCTAAACTTAACCATTTCTAACTTGGTACCTAAAAGCATAACCATTTCTATCCCAATAGCTAAACTTAACCATCTCTAACCTCATACCTAAATGTCCTTTGCTGCAGGCCACATAGGTGGCTGCCACACTCTACCTAGGTGACTTTTCTGGGCTTCTTCAAACACAGGACTCAGGGTGGTGATGCTGAAATTCGGTTTATTGTAGAAGTTGCAGTAAATGAACATGACAAGGGGGCCCCACTGCCATGCAGGACATCTCTCCCTGAGTGTGTGTGGTGATGGCTGGTTTAACCTGTTGCACACTGATAACTCAATGTGCAACAGGTGTGCAGCCTCACCCAGCCCAGTCCAATCACACTCGGCCAGGTGAGGCTGCTTAAACCAACCATCATCCACACACACTCCCACACTAAACTTAACCATCTCTAACGTAATACCTAAACCTAATCATCTCTAACCTTATACCTAACCATCTGTAAGCTAATACATAAACGAAACCCTCTCTAAGCTAATACTTAAACTCAACCATCTCTGACCTAATACCTAAACATGACCATCTCTAACCTTGTGAGCCAATCACAGTGCGGTTCTTGGCAGTGTGTGTGGGGTCTAACCAGGGTCTGCAGGGCATGATCCATAATCCCTTGCGAAAAGAGCAGTGAACCAATGAAAATGTACCGTGGTCTTGCAGACACCGTATCGGGCAAGCTGCAGAACAACAACATCTACACAATAGCCAAGAGGAACGTGGAGGGCCAGGACATGCTGTACCAGTCCCTCAAGCTCACCAACGGCATATGGATCCTGGCGGAGCTCCGGATCCAGCCCGGGAACCCCAACTACACGGTAGGAGATCTCCCCAAGAGTTTTTCTTTTTTGAACAAGCCACCGATCTCAATTGAGTTGACTCCAGCTAGCATTTGAGTCAGTCAGGAACTGCATGAGCATAATGTGTTTCATGCTATACCTCCTGGCACGTGTTTGGTTGCTCTACAATACTGAGTTTCCTCTGTTCCTTTTATGTTTATATTCATGTCCCTTCTGGTTTCCACAGCTTTCCTTGAAGTGCAGGGCTCCCGAGGTTTCCCAGTACGTCTACCAAGTGTACGACTCCGTCTTGAAGAACTGAGGACCACCTTTTTACCCCACCACACACACACACAAACACACTCCACAAAGCTCACAGGCCCACCCCTACACACCCTTAGAAAGAGTGCTTCCCTTCTGGCCGTCGCTAAAACTGTCGCTGAAAACGTATTTGCCAAACTGAAAGGAAACCACAACCACAGTGAAAGGGTTACATCACGGGGACACCATGTAGAGAGAATGGTGGACCGTTTGAATCCCAATAGCTAATTATCCTCTGGGGCTATCGGGCTGAAAACACGGGTGGGCGATTTTCCCTAGAGCCTCTGCAACAAACGCTAAAACATTAACATGTTGCCCCTAGATTAACCAAATTAACAATTAGATTCACTCTCCGCAATCTCAGACTAGTCCACCGCAACGCACCGATCCGTAGGGGTGTCTTCGGAAAGGGATATTTGTATCTCCTCCAATTGGTCGTACCCGCTCACTGTTGGCGTTCCTTTTTGTTTTGAGCAATTACTGGTTAGTTGTCCCCCTCAACGTGGAAGTACCCCAGTTCAGTTTGACCTTGTGAAAATGTAGCCACTATTCCAACTTAAACTTTGGTGTCTTTTAATGTTGTAATCCGTGATCTATGGTGAAATCCTGTTGGTAGCAAAACGTATATATCTTATCTTTTTTCCACAAAGCCATTGGTGTTTTTGTACTGTGAAAATTGTTTTGCTTTTTTTTTTTTTATAGTGACTTTTGGTGATTACTATGGACTGACCTCCCCTATGCATTCCATACTTAATATTCAGTTCTGTTTAGTCAGTGTTGTTCAGGCAACAGTGAAGAAGGAATAGTCAGGTTGCCATGGTGTTTTAAGAACTAGCATTCTGTCATTGGTTGTTGGACCACTGCAGAGCACCCCAAATCAAATAAGATAGTGATGTTTTTATGAAAAGTGCCAATTTGTTCTTATTTTCCTTTGCACCAGTACACCACTAACTCTGTAAAAGCATATCTTGGAACAGTGGTAGTTCAGCTTTGTAATTGTATAACTACATTTCCATTCTCCTTTGCCCTGCATCTACCTCTGCATTATGTTAATTTCTTTGCCAATTTTCAGGATAATAATTCAACAATTAATGTAATTGTTGTTGTTTTTATTGCTTGTGCAATTGCTTTCTGCAGCATTACCAAAAGCAAAGACCCGTATATCATTCAAGTGAGTTACAATTAAATGTCCCATTTGCTTTTGCTTCACACACATTGCTATTAAAAGCAATCCAATATAGGATTTTTATGCAGAAATACAATAGCATTTTCTTTAGATGAGGAGAGACATTCCCATTTTTCCTATATAGCTATACCTATATAGATAACCTAAATTGAATTTGATTGAAAGTAAAAACTGATAGTTTTTAAATGTATGTGCCATGTTGGAAACGAAACGGTTAAATGGATATTATTGTTGAATTGCAGTTAAAATTAATTAATTTAATTTCATAATTGCAATATACTGCTGCCATGTTCTGTGCGAGTATTATATGAACATAGTTCAATAATGTTTTTGTTTTTTTTCTCTTTGATTGCTTAATTTAAAGATGCTGTATGTGAGATTTAAGAGCTATAATTTTAGTGTAATTTGTTAGAAATGCCATAGCCATAGAATATCTTTCTGGGTGACTGCGTGCCTGCCTCTTTATGAGGTTATTTAGATTTGACACTGCGCCTGGCTAATTTCTGACCAATCAGGGCATCTCTTCACTAATTGGTTCTGGGAATCCATCTTGCCTGTCAATCACAGGTATGTGGATATAACACTTTTCAATGGTGGAGAAACATAGGGAGGGAGGGAGCAGAGCTGGAGGGGATGTTTTTTTGGTTGTTAAGTCTTGCTCTCTTCTGCTCTCGCTCTCTTTACAACTCTAAAATCGTACCAACAGCAGCTTTAAGTCAGGTAAGCTCATTAGTTACTGGGATGCAACTATTTCTTTGCACTCATCCATTTTACAGTTCGAGTTTATTAAATTGACACCAGCAATACAGAATATCTAGTTTGAGCTATCATGGCAGATTGACAAAATTGAGAATTGCTAGCAGGGTATCATGTATCTGTTGTACTTAATATACACACTAAATATATTGCAAAATATGTTACTGTAACCCCCTCCCTCCCCCTCCGCATACCAATAAAAGACCCTAATTATCTCATTGTAAACAGCACTGTACATTTTTCCAAGTGCCAAACCATGTTGGTGATTTTTTTCTTAAGGCAGCCAATAGGGTCTGATTGAGTACAAAACATGCACCCCTAACTAGTATGGATGCACCAATGCAACTTATTTCAGGCAGGGGACAGAGAAGGCCGACTGATACGAGTAGGCCTATGATAAAAGTGCAATTTTCATTTACCACAATAGCGGGAGTGCTGATTTTGAAGTAATTGTGTTTGTTTTTCAGTTAAAATATAAACAAATTACTGTAAAACGATAAGAAAAAAATGTTATTCACATGACAGGTTGTGATTAATCACAATCACAAGTTTGATCTACACAAATCTACTTATTTTGTGTTAATGTGTGGGCTAAATAATAAATATATTTGTGTTGTGCGAATATCAGAAATGCATGACAAACTGACAAAAATATATTTTTTAAATATAAAAACCTAATATAAATACACATTTTTGATGAACCCCTCAAATTCTATTTCCTACAATTACTGTTTATATATGTTCTTCTATAAATCTAGGTCAATCATATTGTTTCACACCTCTACATATGCCTTGAAATATATAAGGTCATATATAAGGTCAATTGAGAAATGGATAAAATGCAAGATTCTTCCATTTTTTTCCATCAAAGATAATGGCTACATTTTGGCAAAGTGAAGAGACTGTGAAATTCCTTTTAGCCGAGAACAGTAATGTATAATGTAATTTTTCAAAAATCAACCAATCGAAAGTGTGGAAAAAGGGTGTAGGCCTTAGAAAATATTTTTCCACTGCGCATGATGAAAATCTGGTTGGAGCTCGCTCCGCCCATCAGAGCAATCTCCGGGAAGAACTAAAGTCTTGTGTTTCGTCACTGTGACCGCACAAATATTTCACAGTCTAGCCTAGTAGTAGAACGACGTTGCGCCTAAATACGTTTCAAGGAATATTTTCTTCATACGCGCTTTTTGGTAGTTTAAGTAGTTGAATTTGTGTGTCAGCTCAAGCTCTCTTCAGTTCAACAGGTAAGCGATGTAGTGGGGGATATGGATCATTGGTTGTAGCCTACATAAAGTCCTAGAGTTTGCCTACTGTGTATTACATTTTGTACGAGAGATCATGCCTAGATTAAGTTCCATATTCAGATTTTCGTTTTGTTTAGTTTTTTTCCTAATAGAAGCCTATGTTCAACTGATTTTGAAAAACATTTAAATTAGTTGGACTGTAGACCTGCTGGAGAGTCAAATACATAGGCCTAGTACTTACATTTAGTTAAAATGCTTTGATGGTAATGTATTAGTTATAATGCAATTTGGTGAAAATGCTGCTTTGTATTTAAACTCCTTTTTAGATTCAAAATGTGTGACTTCGCCATGGATCCAATTTCTTCAATCTCCAGTGGGCATCGCTCCACTCTCAAGGTAGGCTACTCTACATTGTCTTTCGTTTCTTTTCTTCTTGTTAATGAGTGGTAGAACCGGTGTTTTATTCACGGAGTTGGTGGACCGATTCGTACTTCAAATAGACTATAAATAGAAATTATAAACCTTTAGAGAAAACTCGTAGCTCTTCTCAGGCACACTACATTCCCAAGGTATGTCGTCCACTTGACAACCAGTCAAACCAACCAGGCTTTGAAGAAGAACATATTTGGAAGAATGTTAATTGCGACGACATGTATTTTATAGGCTGTGGACTGGTTTTCCAAGCCTTAAAAAGAACACACCCAATACTTGAATAACAGTGCTTGTCCTAATGTGTTCAGAGCTACACGTGTTGTGTAGGATACGCCTTTAATGTAACATTAGAATTGATGACACCCAGACGCGAGCGTGTAGTTAATGCCTCTACACGTGATCGATGGGTCTGTGGCGCAGATTGTGGTAAAACAAATAAAACGTGGAATGCTTTAATAGAAGAAAACAAATCGATTTAGGCCTACCCTATATAAAGGAAGGGCAATGTATAACATGTAAATGTGTCACTGTGCGCCATGTGGATACAGATGTGCTATTAGATCTAGTGAAAAAACTGGAACGGTCCAGGATGTTGAGCTTATATTAATAAAGGAGTGCAGAGGATAGGGACTTGAGAATAATTTTCCGCCCACACTCAGATGAGCGCCTCAACAGCCTTGCTACCTTCAGGGATATTTTCAAGTGGCGCTACGGAACAGGAAATACCATATATGGCCTATTGAACGAGCTTTGCACAGAGTCCTCAGAGCAACGAGTTTGATAACAGATAGGTGCGCTAGAAAACAAGGTGTGGCGTTTTTTTTTTTAATGTTTTGACTGGGTTATCTTTAAAAGAAAATGTAGAGCACCTATAAAACGTTCCCCCCCAATAAATTAGTCACCACAACTCCATTGTTAAGCTTATAGTCACTGGATACACACAATCTAAGTGTGTGTGTGTGTGTGTGTGTGTGTGTGTGTGTGTGTGTGTGTGTGTGTGTGTGTGTGTGTGTGTGTG
>JAOPJO010000139.1:2877775-2888582 GCA_027123675.1 Molva macrophthalma | reverse complement strand
GTGTGTGTGTGTGTGTGTGTGTGTGTGTGTGTGTGTGTGTGTGTGTGTGTGTGTGTGTGTGTGTGTGTGTGTTCTTTTGTCTACAGCGACAAATGGCATTTGACATGTTTGAAGACACCATGTCCCTTGTCATGGGGTATTACTTGACTCCTGATCATGATCAGTCACTCCAAGAGGTTCCCTCTGGCCTGGACTGTGTGTCTCAAGGTATGCTGCGGTACAGTTCACCCCTGCATTGTCATCAATCATGTTGCCCACACACGTCATCTTCGCCCGCACATGTTTGGCACTCTTAAATTCTCAAATGGAAACACGTTGGTTGCGGATATTTAGTAAACAATGATTCAGTCCATGATTAATGCACCTTTTTGTCAATAAACCATCCATTCTATTCCATGTTTTCCGAAGAGCTCGGGGCCTGCTCTGTGCCGATGTTAACCCCATGTAGCAAGGCAGTGATGAGTCAAGCCTTGAAGGACAGCTTCAGAGGCTTTAACAAAGTCCAGCAGTGCTTCGGCATCTCTGACAGTGAGTCAAAATGTTTTTATTTACTGTTTTCTGGGCTATTAGTCATAGCATTGTAGCAGTAGATTATGTGTTCTTGCCTTTGGCAAATAGCTAGTTTATTGCATTTAGATTTGTCTTGGGATTCTAACGACCATTCCAGGACCACCGTTGACACATTCATAAAGACAATTTGTTGAGCCCTGAAATTAGATTGTTAATCAAGACTATAAAAAAGATGTAATTCAGTATACAGCAGATTTTCTTTTATTTTCCTTTTGAGTGATATGTCCTTATGGCACTGCAGGTTTGTAATGATAAAACTCTTGAAATGGATCCTAAAGTGGCATCATTCCAGCCCCAGAATCCCTGCCATCTTTTTTACTTTTTACCCGGCTGACCCTGAATTTTCCTTAAGTTAGTCATAGTCTTGTAAGCAGAACTAAGCAGAAAAATATGGTGACGGAATCTGTGTAATCATAGAGTTACAGAAAAGTCGATGTCTAAAGTCGATTCTGCTATTGGAGCTGCTTTGAAAAAACATACAGATATATCGACTAAAATCAACAACAGAGAGCCATGTCACTTGTGGAATCGTTATCCACTTGGTGATTGGTTGAGGCGGAAAAGTCTATGAAAAAGGCTCAGACAGAAGAAACTTCAGACCAAATTATAAAGTGAAACAAGATAGAAATCAGGATGATGATCAGGCTAATAATAAAGTACAATGTGATGGTTTTTCCTTGTAGACCCACGGAGATGGACAAGGCATCATGTCCTCCAGTGGCTGCAGTGGGCTGCAAGTGAATTCAGCCTGGCTCACCTCAACTTCTCAAGGTTTGAGATGAACGGTCAGGAGCTGTGCGCATTGGGAAAAGAGAATTTTCTGCAGCTGGCGCCTGACTTTGTTGGGGACATCCTGTGGGAGCATCTGGATCAAATGATGAGAGGTACAATAATTTGTAAGGATTTTAACGCTATTGAGAATATGTGAAATAAAGCTGTAGTCATGCGTTAGTCACTGGGTTAATCAGACCGTCTACCTTCATGTTGTTTTCATGAAAGAAAGGTCCAGTTTAGTGGTTCAACATTCATGAACATTTTTTAGGGCAGCTCTGTGTTTGATCACTTCCACAGCATATTTTACTTATTTTCTCTTCAGAGTCCCAGGAGAAAGAGATTGCCTCCAATAACCTGAACAGTGTTGTCCCCTCTTTAGTTGACTGGATGTGCACTTCTGGTAAGGCTCCAGTCCTTCATTGCTCATTAACTACATTTCAATGTTTCAATGTTGGTGTCAATATGAGTCCTAAACTTTGAGTGGTTTGCCTGACACCCATTCCCTTTTAACATCTTCATTCATCAACATCATTCACTTAACATCTATATTTATCTGTTTGGGCAGTAATAGCCGGTTTTAACAAACATTTACTTATTCTAGAATCCTTTCTAATTTGCAGCTTATCCTTTTGCATATTCTGCTTAATATCCACTAGATGTAAAAAGGGACTTTCCAAAAATGTAATGATGTATGTTTAGAAAGAATCCCTTTTTTGACCTCCCAAGTATTTAGCAGGCTACAAATCAGCAGTCATCATTTGTTGTTCTCCTCTTTGGCAGAGCTTGGTAGGGATGACAGTGGTGGTGCCATGCAGGTACCAAAAAGCAGCGGCAGCCTCCTCAGACAGCTGTTTGAGAGCCCTGATAAGACGTTGCCTCTGATCCAAGACCAGAATGACTCCACCATCTCCAAGAAACAGTGGGACAATGTCCAACTGAGCTACGTTACAGGAAGCCCCAGCTTTTCCAATAACTGCTCAACATCCAAAACCTGTAAGTTTGCCCACATTAGAGAGGTTCCACCAACTCTGGAAAAAGTGAAAACGTTCTTACAAAAGTCCTTCTGGCTCAAGGCAAGACACGGCCAAGAAATGTCACTTCCAAAAATAAATGTAAATTCCAAATAATCAAGATGTTTATATTCATTGCCATGAAACCTATTTCTAGCATTGGAAAAATGTTTTTATTCCCAGTAGGGAGTGTGGAAAATAACCAGCGTATCGATTTTGTATTATCTTGCAGTCTCACTTCAAGAGCAAAGTTCCCTGGACAGTGTGGACAGTTTCAGCGCACTGCACTCCTGGGGCAGCCAGTCCTCTCTGGCAGACACACAGAGGGTTCCATCCATCGACAGCTTTGACGAGGACTCCAGTGCACCCCAGTTTTGTGTTGGCAAACAGAGCCTGTCCTTTAAGGACTACATCCAGGAGCAGAATGAGCCAGTCGGACTGGGGAAGCCAGTTGTACCAGCTGCTGTCCTGGCTAGGTTTACTGGTGAGTTTCACGGGATCTTCTGAGTGATTACTTGGAAGATGCATTTGGTTTTCTGATGCCAACTTTTTGCTGCTATTCTTTATTGCACATATTGTATTGCACTTAATTGTACATACTGAGAGAGATGTTATCTGTGGTAGCCTTGCCTTGATGTTATAATTTTATTGCCAAGAATGACCTTGTGTTATATTGGGCATTTGATAAGTAAAACACTTTGATGTTACTCAGTACTAGTATTGATTTTATTCAATGCTTACAAGTATAGTTGAATAGATACTGATTTACTTGATTGCCATGGTTATCTGTCTGTCTATTCGCCAAGTTTGTTTAGTAACTAATTAAAATAATATTGCACAAACAATACATAGGGTATTGGTACCCTTTCTTGTTTTAACCTGTTGTGGATTTGAATACGGCAACTTTTTCCCTCTATTTAACTTATCTGACTTTCTTACACTCTTCAGGCAGTGGCCCTATACAACTTTGGCAGTTTCTACTGGAACTCCTGACTGACATCAGTTGTCAGACCATTATAATCTGGACTGGGGATGGTTGGGAATTCAAACTCACCGATCCTGACGAGGTGAGTGTATTCATTTTGCATCCATAATACTATTTAAAGATGTATTTGAAATGTCAGTTAACCTTGGGCTCAATGATTGATTGTGGTAAGTTAGTAATCCTGCCACGCAAATATATCGCTCAGGTTTTACCACCGCCTATGTGTTTTTAAATATATTGTAACTCATAAGCAAGAATGTTGTTGACCTCTAAAGAGAGCCACAGAAATACTAACTCATGGTCTGTTGGGGTCAAGGTGGCGCAACGTTGGGGTCAGCGCAAGAACAAGCCCAAGATGAACTACGAGAAGCTTAGCCGCGGCCTGCGCTACTACTACGACAAAAACATCATCCACAAGACGCCGGGGAAGCGCTATGTCTACCGGTTCGCCTGCGACCTGGAGAAGCTTTTGGGCTACTCGGCTGAAGAGCTCCACGTGGTGCTCGGGATTCAGCGCAACGCGGAGGACTGAGGCAGAAGCTGGGGTTCAGGCTCAGCGTTCAGCTGTGGCATAGTGAGCTGTTCAGGCTTCATTTTTAGGGTGGGAGCCCGAAACAAACCTGCAATGGAAGCCACCACCACCACCGTGATGGTGTTTTTTTTCAAGGGGAGCAGCTGGTGTCAGACAAGGCTGCTAAATTGGCTAACTGCCAAGTCAACTGCACAGACAAAGGGTCAAGCCGGATCATCCTTCACTATGAGGCTACTTTATCGTGTTTCTCATACACTATGGGACTTGTCTTTTGGAAAGAGGAACACTATTGATTGGTAGCTGGTGTTGGTTCCAGGTCAAGGCATACTCATCTGGGAACAGTGCACAGTGAGCGAGCGAGCGCTGGTTGTTGCAGTGTTCATGTTCCACGGTCGACGTATAGGAATGGCGGCTTTTATCAATACAATTTCTGGTCTTATTATTTATTTACACAAACATGTAGGCCTGTTGAGACCACTGATGTCTTTTTTGAGACTGGATTCTTTGATTACACTGAAATGTAACAATGCAACAAATGGAGAAAATTCAGAATCTTATCTTTGTGTACCACTGCGTTTCTTTATTTAAAAATGCTTAACTCCTTACTGCATTTTTTGAGAAATTGCTTTCTGTATGCAAATTTGAGTGTTTTTTTCTGTGTGAAATAATGAAATCATAATGTTGGAAAAATTAAATAATTTATATATATTTTTTATGAACTAAACTATATGCTTGCTTTAAGTCTTGGTACTAAAAATTGTATTTTGCGTCAAAGTAACTTTAAATTAAACATTAAATGGTGTGTTTATATTATATGTGTTTGTGTGCTACTTTTACAGTTTTCTTATACATTAAGGAAGTTGTCTTTTCGGAACGGGAATGTTATCATTTGGTAGCTGGTATTTGATCCAGGTATGGGTCAACGCATACTTCTGCACAGTGAGCAGTGGTTGTTGCAGTTTTAAAGAAACAAAGCTATATGAATTCGATTTGTCCATTTTCTCAGTGATTTTCTTAACTGGTGGCTGTTTTATGACCGCTAAATAAAACATTTGTACTGCTTCTACTGTCTCTGCTGTGCCAATTGTGTCAAATGTAAAGCACAAGGTGTGTGTATGTGAGAGATTGATTGTTTATGGGCGACACCATGAGAAAAAAGTCTTGCATAATCTCTTTGATGCTATTACTCAGTGTTTAAGTACACATCTAACTTGCACAACAGATGAAGGAGTGGTGTGGATCAGTGTTATTGTAGTGCCATTCCCAACATCCAGTGATTGTTAAAAGTTAATGACGGGTAGCTGACTGGAAATTAAGCAGGTTAATGTCACTTGGCAGCGATGTTGCCAAACCCAGTGGCTCATTGCCAAAGAGGCGAGGTTTCAAGTACAGACTAGACTAAGTATGCGTTGAAGAAAATCTTGAATGCCACACACTTTCTGTATTAAAAAAAACACACATACACACACACACACACAAATTGGATGTTGAGAATACTATCACACGCACAGGTTGAATGTTACATACTTAAGTTCAATAAACACACACACACTGTATATATATCTCACATTTGACCTTCTTTTGTAGGTTAGACTAAGGGATTCCGTACAGCAGTGCTTGTGTGGGGCAGGCACTGCCTTGTGCAACCACACAGTGGCATTGCTGCTTCAGACTGCACATTATTGTCAACTGAACAGGCCAGTTGTGGCCCCTCTTTCCTCAGCTGCACTAAGGCCGAGAAATACTGGCAAACGCCATGACCAATGGTAATCATTCGATATCTATATCACGATTTTTGACAGCTCTTTCTCCCTCCAAGATAACCATTTTGTGTGTAAAACCAGGGTCCGTAAATGTTATGCTCCTCACAAAATGGATAAGGTAAACTGTTACAGATTAATTACAATAATAGTAGCAGAGACATAGGTTATTCCTCTGGTTCATTTCTATTGATGATCCCACAAAGCTAATTCCCCTCAATAGGTGTCTTTGTAGGGGGGGAGTTGCGGAGGCTTATGCAAAAGTCTGAAAAAAGCCTGGAGGAAAAATTAATCACCACCATGGGCATGGGACGTGACAAACCACAGGTGGAGAGTGCTTTTGGGTTGCTCCATCTACTCCTCCCATGCCTCTGGAAGGTTATAATCTTCCTCCAACCAGTTGTGTGTTGGTCTGCACTGAGGAAGACCAGTACACCCTTGCATGGATAGCTCACCAAATTGAGGAGGCAACCCATGAACAAAAGCTCATGCTCTGAATGGCATCTGCTCCGCAAAACAGATTTTCAACTTCAAGTTCTCACTAAAATAATAAAATAAAATACTAGTTGAAAGAGTGCAATGATTTTGCTATTGAATATACCTGGTAACGATCCTGCTAGCCCTGGAAGCTTTAGACCTATAGCTTTGACCTCAAATCTAGCAAATGGATGGAAAAGGTTGCCCATAGGCTATCTGATATATTTAATCTATAGTTGTGCTGGGTGGGGAAAAGGGATAACGGCAATTGCGCAGTGTAATATTAAAGAAACTGTAGAACATATCTTATTTAATAGTCCAATATACTATAGGAAGATACATGTTGGCCAAAGGGTCAGAGAGACTGGGCGGCGATGGGATCTGGGTGGGATCATGGGTACAGGAGGAAAAGAGATAGGGGAGGTCAGAAAAGCACCATTTAGGTTTGTAAAGCCATCAAGATCAGCAAGTAGGATATAAATTAGAGCTTTACTGAATATAAAGCTGTAATGATACACACTCCGTTACAGTAGATGGCGGTATACCCCCTTAACGTCGTTGACGATATGCCATTCAACTAAAGAAGGAGAAGAACAATAACAACATCAGTGGTTCTCATCGGATTTCGGAAAGCAGGCTGTGTCTACTTCTGAAGGTCAGTTGTAGCAACACATCTACTTAATTACAAGCCGGTTGTTACAAAATTAAACCCCCTTAGAAGTTTAGGTTAGACACTATGCCCACTGTAGTAGATACTTACATAAAGGATAGTATAGCGTGACGTCAAAGGCCGCAACACAAAAAAGTGCGCGTGGAAGAGTTCTGCTTGAGGTATCATTTGTATCATTTTGTCAAAATGTTGTTATTTTGGCATCGCGTTTATATTTGCTTTTTCAAGGCAAATCAATCTTATTTGTTCAGCTCTTGATCACAGTTACAGGCTTCACTGGCCTCATTTTATGTACACCCCTAACCTTAGCCCTCAAAAGAGCACGGAAAAGCTCCCTTCATTATCGAGGAAGAATCCCATAAGAAGGGATGGTTAGGAGTGCAAGCAGTGCCATAGTGAACAGACGTAATGGTAGCACAACAAGCTAAACCGTTTAAATAATGGTTAGAAAATGAGCAATGCCCATGGTGGTGTAGAGGTGCTGGCTAGTGAGTAAGCTGGTAGCCAAGCGTCCAGTAATGATCACAACAACTAACTGAAGCAAAGACCGCATCATGGTTAGATGGGGAAGGTTGGACAAGCTCTTGTCTAGTACCTAACGGCAGCAGGGATAGGCTAGTGCTAGCTAACAGGTTGATTTAGCTGTAGGCCTAATGAGAAGCTGAGGGACACTCCTATGAGCCAAATAAGGGAGTAAGGAGATGGCTTTTAAGTTTGGATTTTGGATCAACAGAGTCAGCATCCTTGATTACAGCTGGAAGACAGCAGAAAGAGTGTGTGATAAGAGACCACTCTGCTCCCTGCGGGTTTCTTCTAACTTTTGGAATGCGTAGGAGGATACAGGGAATACTAAGGTCCTTCAAGTAGGAGGGTGCTACTCTGTGAACGATTTTATAAGTAAATAATTGCACATCTTGAAATCTGACCTGGCATTCATTGGAATGCAGAGAAGAGAGGATAAGATAAATGTGGTCAAATTTCGAGTTCGGCGAGTCAGAGAATAATACTTGTAAATACTTCTGACAAGTTGATCAAAAGTAAGCATAGGACACTAAGATTTTTTGACACAGGAACTTTGAGAGATAATGTGACAGATTCAAAATTGTGTTCGTTTTTGCTTTGGGACAATAACTTGCAGCAGTTTTTTCCCTGTGTTTAACTGCAAGTAGTTTTGGGACACACTTATTTTTGCATAATGAATGTCTTTCTTTCAGTTTCAGTTGGAGCTACCGTAACACCAGTCGCTATGCAAGATGTGGAAGAGGTGGTGTTGGTGAGCATACCTGATGGGAAGACGGATGCAGTTTCTTCTGTCAAGGGGGAGGAGGATGGAAAATCTGTATTGGTGACTACGGAATTCAGCCAACATCTGGGGTTCGTGTTGCTATGAAACTCCTCATCATTCAACTCCAGAAACTGTCAGTTTTGCTAATTGTATTTCTCCTGACACGTTTGTGTGCACTGTTTTGCACTAGGGAGGAGGTTGTGGAAATGGCTCCAGATGAATTGGATGTTGAGTCCTGCACCGCAGACGGTCTGTCAAAGCAAGAGACTGTCTTTGGTAAAGTGACAACATCTAGCATAATCCTTCCACAAAAATCGGTATGTTCTTCTTCAGCACAATTGAACAAATGTCTACTTGTTGTCTCACTGCGCAGTGAAGATAACAGAAGAGGTGGACGTGGAATCGGATATCTTCTACCCAATCACCTGTGGCGATACAAAGGCTATTCTAGTCTGGAAGAAATTTGTGTGCCCTGGCATTAACATTAAATGCATTCAAGTGAGTAATTTTCTTAAAATCATTAACTTGTTCCATAGATAAAAAATATGTAAAGTCTCTTCATTGAATTGTTAATTTCTTCTGTTGATTAGTTAAACGAACAACTCGTCAGCCCAAAGGAGTTTGTCTGTATAGCAGGGAAATCTACATTGAAGGACTGGAAGAGAGCAATCCGACTCAATGGGACAATGCTCAGGTACGGGATTATGAAATGCATACAAATCAGATGACCATTTGTCACATCAACTCAACAACGCCTGTTTGTCTTTGAATATCATGCAGAAAGATCATGGACTCTGGTGAGCTGGAGTTCTACCAGCATGCCAAGGTGTGTTCCAACACATGTCGCAGCACTAAGATAGACCTGGTGGGAAGCAAAGTATCCGTCAGCAACCAGCAGTCTGCTGAGTTTATTGCTGTCACACCTTCATCAACAATTTGTAAGATAACAGGCCTCATTTTGCAGAGGCTATTTCATTTTCTTATTCAATGATGCAATTTTCGTTTTTATATTTTTTAACACTTCTAATCTGATTTGAGAAGTTTTTTTTTTTTTTTTACCATAACTAAATACAAAAGTTCCTTCAACCAGGGGTGGTTGAAATAATAGTAGTATGCAGTGGCGCCCCCATGGGGTGGCCAGGAGAATTGACCTACAGAATATACAGGCCCCGCCACCTGTAATATTAACTTCTGAAAGTGGAACACAACTTCTAACTTTAACTACCTGATCAATTTTTAACCTTGAACTGTGTTCAAACATTGAATAAATCATCACATTTCTATACTGAGAATTCCATATTCATCAAAACAGCTTTCTTATATTTTGTGTACTTGAGATTCAACAGTTTTTAGTGTTCAGATTCAACACTAACCCTCACCCTTACCCTAACCCCAACCCTTATTCAAGAAATACGCAGTTCAGGGTTGTTATCATCCCTTATCCCATTTTTGCGGTTTCACCCACTTCCGAATGTTGTAGAAACTCGGGGGTTGGTTTTTGGTTCAAACTGGTGTCCCCGAAATATGTCTGATGGAGCTTAATTCCAAGTCTCTACGGCCTTCAGAAAAAGTTATTCAGGAACAGCTACTTCGGAGCGGGCCCGAAGTGAGTTTTTATCCTAATCCTAACCCTAACCCAATTGCTTTTCATCTATGTTGTTACAGAAGTTTTGCCCTCCCGGCAGAGAGCCCACATAGTCTTTTCTGTAGCCTACAAAAGCAACCCACAAAAGCGAATGCCAAAAGTATTTAAATAATAAGAATGAAAAATAGTTGTGGCCAACTGGAAATGCACTAAAATGCATTGTTTACATTCCTGGTAAATACATGTCAGAGAGAAATAAGATGAATTGCTAGATGCAATTTCCTTTGACCGCATCCGATAACTTTAAATGAAGTCGTGAGGCATGTGTATTGCTTGAATGGCCTTCGAATGTTTATTTTATCGTTGATCTTTTCTCCCAGTGAACGGACAATCACCATCATTCTCGGATGCAGAAGAGAGCTCCGAGTGGGTCACAGCCATTGGAGGTAAAAACCACAACATATTAACGTCAGATAAAGAATTGTGATACAGCGATCAATATATCGCCATGGAAATATTACACTGTACGAGTGTTGGCTTTCTCTGACCAACAGATTAGAGAGAGAGTTGGGTAGGAATTTCTGATGTAGCAGTTCAAATCTGATATACATTTTTCTAGTAACATAGTGTTATCGCGTTCTTAATTCACTACGGTGTTGCCCAAGGGTCAGTCGCACAAATCTGACAGCAGAGTAGCTCAAATCTGGTTTTGCTTTCTTTCGCTTCATATTTGTTTCGATCAATCATGTTGCTGAAGGCAGGGATCTTTAAGCGCTTCATTGGCTTCAACAGCGAACACAAACTCAGCCAGCACTGATGATCTCAACGCTTGCTGTAGCAGTCAGGATGACAAGTTAAAACATCCTCCCAGGACACCAACGACAGTGTCTGCATGTCAGATCAACCCCGTGTAGACTTTCTCCATCTTGGCACTTGTGAATGACTTCTCTTCTGTAGAATACCTCCGTAGCCCACCCGAAAACATGGCATAACTCCGCCCCTTTCAGCTATACTTTCCAGCACAGGATCTGGACTGTCCCCTCAGAAGTTCTGCTATAGTATAGAAGGACTGCTTGATCTGAGATTACTCGTGTGTGTGTGTGTGTGTGTGTGTGTGTGTGTGTGTGTGTGTGTGTGTGTGTGTGTGTGTGTGTGTGTG
>JAOPJO010000139.1:2668004-2681943 GCA_027123675.1 Molva macrophthalma | reverse complement strand
CACACACACACACACACACACACACACACACACACACACACACACACACACACACACACACACACACACCTCCACTTGGTCTTCCTCACAGTTCACCGTCTCAAACACAACTGCATGTCATCGTCACGACGACGACCCCATCATTATCAAGGCACGCCTGGCGAACGCACGTTGCCATGACTACACGTCCCAGCTCTAAAGCAGTCGGCTTTGAGAACATTGTCAGAGTTCCCACCCAGGGATCTGCAAAAGATGCTACCTCAACACCCCAAGGTGTTGGTAACATTAATCCAAGCATTGCTAGAGTGTGTGTGTGGAGATCAGGGGAGTAAATGACTGTTCAAATATGCTGTTAGTGCAGTCCGGAGGTCAGCGTGTCCCAGCCTAGAGCAACTGTCAAAGGCTGCATATGAAACAAATGTGTTGAGTTCGATTTATTATGAGTCGCCAGGCTGGCTGGCACAGCCACAAGTGCGCACACACACACAAAAACACACACACACACACACACACACATTTAAACATTTATTCTCAAAGTGAATATGATCCCTGGGGAAGTGTGTTTATGCAAGCCATGACTGCAAATTGGGGTTCCATCAAACTCCAAAACGGTTGCAATTGATTTTGAAGTTAGAACAAAAAAAATGAACAAAGCGGTGGGTAATTAAACAATACTAAGCATCATTGTGACGTCAACGTGGCCAGGCACCTAATTCATCTGACTTAGACTTTTTGTAGGACTACAAAAACGATGACTTTCAAAACTTAAAGTACATGATGTTAACTTGGCCAGCCTTCCAGTGTGACTTAAAACATAAGGTGTGTGTGTGTGTGTGTGCTTACTCCTTGGGTGGGTTGAGGTCTTCAGGTCTGGTCTCGAAGAAGACCCGTACCTCTTCACACTGCGAGATGTACACAGGCAGCTGGGTCAGGGCCTAGCGAGAGGGAAACATTAACAAAGATATGAGCACAAAACAACACTTTCCCTTCTTGAGATTAAAAGACCTCTGAAGGGATACATGTTTACACACCCATGTAAGCTAGCAGGCGAGCGAGTGATAGAGAGCGAGAGACCCACCCTCTCTCTAGTCATCATCCCCCCCACCCCCGTCTCTCTCCTCCTGCCTGATGATCTCACTTCTCCCACAATGACCGTGCCTCTCTTTTGCTTTGTCTTGGGTTTTTTCTTCATCTAATTCCCATCTCTCCCCTGCCCCCTCTTGTTTATCCTCCTCTTGCTCACTCCCGATGGCCATCTCCCCCTGACGTATTAACCTCTTCATCACTAGGCTTATTTCTGAGTTTTTTTCTGAAAATAACATACCCAACGTAAATAGAGTATATCTCCCCAACTGCAAGGGCTATATTATGTTATTTTGGTACCAAAAGAAAAATTGCTGTGCAAGTGAAATATTCACCACCTAGTTTATTATCAGTTGGTAGTCATATAGTACTATAGGGCCATAGCACAGCATCTGAGGAGTACCTGTGTCAATATTTGATGCCAATAAAGTAAAGTAGAGCACAGATAGAGAGGTTTTAGTAGAGGTAGGCTGAGGGGAAATCTCCAAATAAATCAATAAATCCAATGCATACCAATGCAAAATTGACAATACAAACTTTATGAGACACAAACAGGTAGATATCTTGAGAACCCATTGTACAATTTCGACACACTTGACCCCTCTATTGAAAGGTCAGGGCGAAAAGAATTGAATGACTCCAAGCCAAACAATCGCAATTGCACCATATGGCCATCAGATGGCGATGAAGAATTTGTGTTTTGATTGAAGGCAATTTATCTATTTCCTCTGAAACCCTCTCTTAGCTACTATCCATTGATTGTGACCACCATGTTTAGATGCAGAATGGTGCACAGACACAGGATTATCCGTTTGCGATCAAACACAACTTTGATGACAAAAACAACAAAGGTAAGACATAGATTTTGGTTGTAAAAACAAAAAGTGAAGTTTGTTCTTAATCGTTTTTTGCCTCGTCTCTAGTTGAGTCACATAGTGATATGGTTTGGACTTTTCGAATCAGTAGAGTCTCAGCTTTCAGATGATGTATAGTTAGATAGTAGTATAGTATGTGTAGATCAAATTACGTGAAAAAGATTGCTATTGCTGTGCGTGTGCACAGTTATGAAAAACATAACTTTTAGTAACATGCTTCTTATTTTGTTTGGGGTTGGAATTGTCTTTTGTTTAGCTTACAATGGTTATGATAGCCTTAAAGTTGAGATTCAAATCTTTTTGTAGGGGTGAGTCACATGACTGCTTTCTCATGTGTTTAAATGCCTTAAAACGTCTTTGCATTAGGGGGGGGGGCCCGTATACGGGTCATTTCGGGATGAAGAGTCAAGCCTCTTTCACACAAAATTCCCGGTTATTTACTGGAATAACCCTTCAGGCACCGATAGTGATTTTCACTATTCACTTATGCAGCTACGTTCTGGAACATTTCCGTCTTGTGCCCTTTCACCCATGGCATAGCACAGTAGGAACAGATGGGCTAAGGAACAGTCCAGCAGATGACGGTAATGCAACACTTGGATGGCCGGATGGCATGGATGCCAGCCACCATAAACTCGCGGACTGTGAGGATCTAACTTCTTTCATAATTTGTCCAATTTCAAGCCAGTCTTTTAAAAAGGAGCTTGTTTCCAAACAAAAGCAGATGTATTGATATTGTTCACAAATCACCCAAAAAACTTTTCTCATTAAGATATCAGTTAAGATTTGCGGATTCAAATACGTCCTCAGCAGAGTCTCTAAGCGTCTTACATCAAACTGACGTAACCCTTTACTTGCCTCTCCCGGCAGGCAATAACTTCCATTCACAGCACAGCCATACCGGCAGTTATCCAGAAATGGTACTTGATCTTCAGCAGACAAATTGCCGGTGCAAATTTCCTGGAATATCGATCCATGTTCCCATTCACATATGACGCCATGCAGGAAAAGTTCTGGAACATTTCAGTGAAAGAATAAAGTTGAATTTAACACCAGGTAGGAGGAAAACCTCTCAGCGAATCACAAGCACCGTGACGTCAGATGACGGCTACTAGGGGTGAAAAAAAAAATTGTGGTTCTTATCTTCTATGATTCTGAATTGATCCACAACTTCCAAAAATCAATATAGTCTTATGGAGTAGATCCTGAAATTATTTAGCACCCCTATGTCCTGAATCTGGTTAGATATCGGGACTCCAAGACTCAAAAATCGAATCGTATCGTGAGATACCGAAATATTCATACCTCTGGTGGCCACGCTTAAGTGTCCACTGACACGGGAACCAGCCATCACCACGCCCAGCAAAAGCATCAGCGGCCACGCCCTTCTCACCACCATCCATCACTCCCCCACCCCACACACACACACACACACACACGCACACACAAAACACTTCAAGGCTTTAATAATCCTAAGTGCTCCGATACCCGTCCTTTAGAAGAGGATGCTCTGTCACTGTCTTTTTTTGCTCTCACTCTCTCAATCTTTCTCTCTAAAAATAACCTGAGTGCGGATGGAAACAGTCCCTTTATATTTATGATGCCCTTAGTGATGCGGAGGTGTGGGGAGGGGGGGGGGGGGGTCGATGCCAACATGGAGGGTGGGATTGCTGCCATGAAGAAAATAAGACCAGACTCCATTAGCAACAAGGTCAGAGCTAGGGGAAGAGTGTGCGTGTGTGTGTTTCTGGCGTTTCTGCGTGCGTGCCTGCTCGTCTGCATGGTAAGATGAGGTTCGAGCTACGACTACGCTGAAAAATAACAACGAGAAAAAAATCCTCCTTGCTAATCATTTGACTGGTCTCTTGCTGGGATCCCTCCACAGTGATGGCCAGAAAAGCCAGTCCTGAGCGCTACATTTGGTGGGGGGGGGGGGGGGGGGTCATGGTGAGTCCAGCACCGTGGTCAGGTCCCTCCCCGCCCCTCCAGTCTGTATCATGTCCACTCATTAGGATTCTCCCCAGGGAGTAGACAGCAAAGGGAGCCTGGCGTCCATTAGAGAAAATTGCCTTTATGGGTCTTCGCTCCAGCAGCAGGGAGCATTTAGGTAATTGTGTGTGAGTGTGTGTGTGTGTGTATGTGTTTGTGTGTGTGTGGTGTTTCTGTGTCTTTCAAACAAAGGATGAATGCGTCAACAGAAAGTAGAGATGTATTTCTGTGCATTTCAATGAGGGGTGATAAACAAGGATCTGGATTATCATCATTCATAACAGCAGCACTCTGCACCCAAATCTCTTCCCTCTCCAACGTCATGGTCCAAGACCTGAAATGTACTTAACAGCAAAGGGCAAAGGCACGCCGTGAATGTTGTTCCATGTTGTTATATTGTTCCATCAACTTCAACGGCTGCAACCTTTCTTTCCTTGCAATTTTGGACAGAACAGGCCCAAGCAGTGTTGGTGAGGTACCGCATTCATTTTGGTTAATTTAAGACATTTAACCTCCATCTAAAATAGTGCTCAAATAAATGTATTAAACTATTGAAAATTATGTATATTTTTGTCATTTATCAAGCAAAAATGACAGTTGTTGTCAAAATACATTTGAATGTATATATGAATAATGTATAAATGATTAGTTGGTTAATAGAAAACAATGATGAAAATAAGTCAAGAGCATGTTTATGAATCTTCCTCAATTGAATTAAGAGTTGCTCAGCAATCTTCATGCAGATCAAGTCCAAACCAAGACCTTCACATGCAAAATCTCCCTCAAAAATAATTCCCACACCATTTCTACTGAATCCCATTTCCCAGCACTAACTTGCTCTATGCAAACAATTGACTTTTAGTTGACTGTGTGCTTCCAGATTTGAAGTAAAAACATACGACTTCACAACCAGGGGAATTCCATGCGAGTCAGCCCAAGGCCTCAGCTGTTTGGCAATTGGGCTGACGCAGCTCTCCTTTTAAAAATGGAGAGAAAACTAAAGAAAAGCTTCAAGAAAGCCATAGTATCTCTCCTGCTACCCCAACCAACCTGACAGGTCAGGAAGTAGGTAGACCTCCCCCTGTAACTGCCTTCTATCAAAGAAACCGAAAGACTGTGGACCTTTTGGGAGAGGAGATAAGAAGGGATCAAAGACACAGTTTGACCTGACCTCTGAATGCTTGGCTGAGCTGTCAATCAAGAATATCTTTCCTGCTGAGGGAGTTTTGCTTCACCTCCCACTGGGGTTATCAAAATAGCATGTGCTATTTTGTGGGAATTCAAATTGATAGTTTTTCTTCAATTTAAACAAAACTAGGATCGAAAAATACCAAACCCATTTAGAAATGAACCAAAAGTGGAAACATCTTATAAAGTTTACATTGTAAAAGTCAAGTTTCAGGAAGTTTGCTGATCATTAAAAGGAACAACAAGTTATGGACTTGATGTTGAATTGAGTCATACTTATTATCGGGTGTCTTTCCAATAAAGTCCAATAAAGTAAATCCTTAAGTTTGATCATTTTCTTGGTGATCCATGGCTATTATGACAGGGCATTCCCTAACAAAGTAGTCACCATGAATGAATCCCACCATGAACGCTTTGAGACTCCTTAAATCACGGAAGCTGCCCAACTGACTCAGAAATGGTGAACTATTCCTGTAAAAATCCCAAAAACGCTCAACCGTTTTCTCACTTAAGTGATGAAAGATGTTTCCTCTCCGCTGTTCATTCTTTAAAACCCAAATTAACCTCTTAAGGCCATAGGTTTACAGCCTCCCAGTCCAAACCCCCCAAAAACCTGTCTGCATTGTATATTCAATAGATAATATAGGCCAGATGTCCACATTCAACCTTGTTTGATGAGATCTAAAATTAAACCAGGACATGGTGATTAAGTAAGCCATTATTCTGGGGGTGGTTTTAATCAAAGCTCAATGATAATCAATATATCAATACAACTGAAGGCACACCAAAGATTGCTAATTAATCGCCGAAAACATGATAAAGCCTAGACCAATTGTAAAAGCCTCTATGGCCGTTCAAGGTTCAACAACAACAAGGACTGTGGTTAGGCTGACTTGTGCTAGCAAGCTTTCTTCCCTCCTCCCATTGGTTTCTCCACAGTTGGCCACAGCAGAAAATAACAACACTTGCTCAAACATGGTAGTTTTACTTCATGTTGAAACTTTTAAACAATATTGTTTAACAAAAACTAAAGACTATGCTGGTGGCCCGGCTCTGAGCCACAGACATGACTCCTCTGTGTGGTGAACTGCATTACCCACAAATCCCAGACACGTTGCCTTAAGGTCAGCACGTTTTGTTGCCTAAACTAATCTTTTTAAGCCCTTTCATTGGACAAATGCAACAGGCACTGTATTGTTGTGGTTCCGTCTAATCTTTCTTTCTAATGTGTGCAAGACATTAACTGAAACATTTTCTATCAGAAGGTATTACAATTTGACGATAGCGTTTTCCGTAGTAGAAAGCTACCCATTAACCATCCCTGAGCAAGATGCCGAAACACTACATTCTCAATGGACTTTCTCTGTATTCACCGGGCGTGAATACAGAGAAAAGCAGATAGACAACAGTTCCTTTCTCTAGGGTACAACAGTATAAAAGTTGTACAACAGAATCTAACTTTGCTGTATAAAGCTCCTTATAAAAAGATGTAAGTTACAGAAAAACTGGCATGAACAATAATACAAAGAAGTTGGTGTAATCGGAAAGCTCTCAAGGAATAAAAAAAAAAAAAACAGAAACCACAACAGGATGGATACATTTTTTCCGCCATTATGGATCTGGTTGTGATGGGTCACATGACTCACCCTGCAGTACTCGTTGATGGGCCGCAGACGTTTCATGGCAACATCCCTGATATGGCTCCTCCGAAACAGGATCTTTCCTTTAGCAAAACAAGAACAACAAGTCAACAAGGAGCATCTTACAACTTTTAAATGACTCATCATATTAGGCCAATATGGACTATTCAAACCTAGCTTATGCACAATGCTAACGTCATTTGAATGTTTCTCAGATAGTTAGAAGTTTGCAATTAGGTGTATTACATTTTTGCCCGTGACATTTCGATCACTGCATGCTTGTGATTCACTCCAACTTTATTTGACATTAAAAAAGCCATTTGGACTGTCGGGCGATTAGCACAAAGTGGCAGTAGGTAACAAAATGAGTTTATTATGCACACCATGTTGACGAAGTACCGTTACCCCATAAATTACACTTATTTTTGTCAGCTCGACATAATGGATTGGATGCTAGGTAAATAAATGGCCTTTGTAGTTCATTAATTTGAATTTTTGTACATTTTCGTCTCATTGCCAGTCACAAATAACCCCCAGCTACAGTTTTCCCCTGGCCCGGAAAAAATCTAATAGGCTGTCTAATTTCAGCAGGGAATGTGTCTACGGCACATTATAATTGACTGTGTGTGTGTGTGTGTGTGTGTAAACCAGGCATCTCTTCAGTACCCCTTATCAAGAGAATGCCACGTAGCCAGACATGGCCAATTCCTTCATCTTTAATTATTTTGTAGCAAGTGAGTAAGAGAGTGAGCTATTTTTATTTTGCACTAACATCGTGAGTCAACAGTTGAGTATACCTGCTGACTCGGGTGATTCCCGTAAGACCTTACACACACACACACACACACACACACACACACACACACACACACACACACACATCTGGCTGTGCCTTGATCTCCTATACCTCAATCCCCCCTGCCTCCCACATCCAACACCGACCACATCCACAGCTGACTCAGGTGCATATGCTTAATACCAGCAAGCCAGCCAGCCAGACAGACAGACAGACAGACATAGAGAGATTGCCTTGATCCCCCACATTAACGTAAGGCATGCTTCGCTGCTTGTAATAAAGGAACAGACAGACTCAGTGGTCCAGCGTGTCATCCCTTCCTCTGTGGGTTCCACTTCTACTTGGTTCTGAACCTAACTCAGCAGTGAAGAAAGTTGAAAGTCAGTCCCTCCCTCCCTCCCTCCCTCCCCTCTGTCAACCCCCAGACGGCGCTTGAGTTTTCTTGACATTTTTCCAAGTCTCACAGAGTCGGGACGAAGAAGGAAATTTAAAAAAAAAAAGGAAAAAGGGGAAAAATGCGTGGACTCGACACTGTCCACTCTGTATGCGGGGCTTGGCTGCAGCCGATGAAAAAAGGCTTGTTTGGGGTGGGGATGACCAAATAAGGCTTGGGGTGGGGGAGGTAGGTGACAGGAAAAGGGCAGACGGGCGTGGACCAGGAAGTATGTAACTAGGTTTATTCCCTGAGAAGAGACAGCAGGACAGCATAGAAGTGGGGCGAGCGGTGAATGGCAGGAGAAAGAAAGAAAAGGCTGTGAATAGAAAAGTATAATATAAGAAGAAGAAGAAGAAGAAGAAAGAGTAGAAAAAGCAGCAGAGGACAGAAGGGGTAGAGTGAGAAACCTGTCGTGGTAGTCAAACTAGTGTCACCTCCTCCTCCTCAACTCATTCCTCTGTCGGCTAAAAACACACACCAGACTTCCTGTCTCCGACCGTTCTCTTGCATTTAGCAACGTCTCTGCCCTTGACAAACTTTGAAAGCAGTGAGCTCACACAGAAGGCTGAACGGCAGAGTGAATGAAACAGCATGAGGAGGGGGGGAGGCGGGAATGATAATTATGTGCATCTGTCTGTTTTGTACGCGTGCGCGCGGCAGATTGTGTGTGATTAAGTTTGTAATTACACTGCGGCGGCCGAAGCCTTGCTGACTGAGGGCCGACGCCATGCCGTTTGTCAAACAACAACAATGACACTGTTTCGCAACGCCGAACAAGACCGACACAATGGCCAGTTTTAAGGGAAGAATTGACCCAAATGTGCGTGACGGGACACCATGTTTGAATTTGGAGTGATGGTATGTGCGCTGTTCTGTTACGAGGAGACTCTGCGAGTCGCAAGGCTGTCCTAATGGAGGAGGGGGGTGGGGGGTCAGAAGGTGATCTCTCTGGGAACCATCCGGCACGCTTTGTACTGTGACAGGCCCAAAGTGCACCAACATGCCTCGAAATGATGAAAGCAGGAGAACATTTGCATAATATAAAAAAAAAAAACGTTTGAACCCAATAATCAGATTAAACGATACACAAATGGTGGTTGCGTGGATTAGTGGTTCCAGATGATTTCAAAGCTGGGTTAAAAAGTACAGTTTGACAGCAATGGAGGTACAGCAAAAGACATGGGGCTAATCGTTCTACCCTTTTCTTTTCTTCAAAGTTGTGAACGACTGGTGCAGACTGCAGACATCTCTACGGCGCCTGAAGCCTGGTAGACGACCCATGTAGCCAACAGAGTATCCTAGGACAGGCTCACTGACTTCTGACGTCTTCTGACGTGTTGAAGTAAAAGGAACACAACCACAACTTGTACATCTTGGTACTTCTTGACGAAAATGACAAGTGAAAATGAGCAAAAGTTATTATTGATATTATGATGGGGGGAATAAAGTAACAAGATGGCGGCTTTGATGGTTTGTGTCATGTGAACCCTCAGCAGTGCAGTCAGTGACAAGCAGTCACACGTTAAAGAGTCGAAACTTTCAATGATGAGCTCCAAATCAGCATTGTTAACAACAATACATGTGACAAGCAGCAGCATGAAACCAAACACATGATTGTCTGAAGCTGATGATCTCATTCTCCCCGCCATCTCTCTCCATCCCGCCATCCCTCTGTTGCATTTTTCTATTTGTCTCCACAGAAAAATAGAGTAAAAGGCCAACAGATAGTAACTTCTCCACCAGGAATGTAAAGAAAACGATTGTTTGGCTAGATTAAGAAAGGTCACAGACAGACTGTTTAATGGGGACTTGTGGATCCATCCAATTATACTCAGACCCACGATGGCAACCCTAACCCCAAATAGACTTGAATCCAATTTGAAACGAGTAGAAAAAAATTCAGCCTAGCAACACCCACGCAAATGATTAAATAAGGTGCACTACAAATATGAAACAAAATTTGCCTCATGTTTATGCTTTGGGTTAACCCTAAAATAATGTCTACAGTAGAAAAAAGAGTGTAAAAGAGAAACACTCCAGAGCAGGAACCAAACACCTGGAGAATATATTCACTTCCTGAGAATATAGTCACTTCCTGAGAATATAGTCACTTCCTGAGAATATAGTCACTTCCTGAGAATATAGTCACTTCCTGCAGATGGAGAAGGAGGAGATGCCGGGTTTCTTATCCAAACCAGCTAGATAAATGTCAGCCCGCCCCTTGTCTTTCATGACAGAAGTCAGTAGAACTTAAAACACGATAAAACCTAATGAGTGAACGCATGTGGTCAACACACAGCATAGTGGAGATAGGGAACAGAGCACATGATGGGTTTTTCTAAAATGTCTTAACCACTTCCTGCCCAGCTATTTTCGTTGAAGTCTCACCTAAAACAACATTAAAAAAAAGAAACTCGATCATTAATAGCTCCTCGGATATAAGGGCCAGGTGCACGATCTCGGGCTCTATGGATAGATAACACTTGGGAGAATATAGAACATAGATCAATATTCTATCTATTTGTTTTGTAACCATCACCAGGTCTGAGTGGATGCAGGAAAAACACATTAGAAATCAATCATTTTACTTCCGCCTAAACACAATTCTAATTTAGAGAGATAATAGTCAGCCATTTATGCTACTAAATCTGTTCTACAACTTCCATATGGCAACTCTACCAAATTGGATCATAAATAAGTGAAGCACAACAATTCAGACAGAGCTGATTTTGCGTGGATATTTCAATATCGGTAAATCCTCATAATACTCACTTATTCAGGAGAGATAAGTCTTTTACCCTTTGGTTATTACCATAGCAAATACATAAAAAAACGATGTTCAATTATCTGAAAGATGATCTTTTTTCAACGGCATGTAACACATTTTCAAAATATAGTGAGAGGACAGCATCTGGATCATGGGTTGAATAAGGAAATGGACAAAGTTTGACACATTCCTACAAAGCTCTCGACCTACAGGGCTTGTACATCAGAATGCATCAGGTGATCTATGTTGGCGATACTCCGCCATTTTGAGAGTACTCAAGAGAGTTGAAGTAATGTCAAATCCTAAATAGACTTAAATATACCGTATCCTAGGCTAACAACTAAATGACAAATAATATCAGGATTATTTACTAAACAAGGACCATAAACACTATTACTACCATTAACAATCTTATGGTCCTATCCTATTCTAAAATGGAGGCGGTCATTGCGATGTGACATAACGATGTACAAGCCCGGGGAATTCCGGGGAAGTGCCGGAAAAAAACAAGTCGTCATTGCTGTGTTAGCGTCTCCCTAAAATATGCGTGTGTTTGAATGCAAGCCGTCCTAAGAAGTGTACCTTTTTTTTAACTTTTATCTTTACTTACTATGTAACGTTACTTATGACAACGATGTCTAGGAGTTCGGGAAGAACTGTTGCAGTTCTCAGCTGGTCCAACAACCACGTTCAAGGGTTTTTTTAACGTCTTCATAACGTTGAGATCGCCATCCATATAAATAGATACCTTCATCAGTAACTAGGGGCCATTGCCTAACGTCATCAAAGTCAGGCAAACCGAAGTACCCAGTACTGCCATCACTGTCAGCAAGCAGCAGCAGACAGAGTCACTACGATTTGCTATTAATTAAATGGCAGCTATCGCAAGATGGCGGAGCACACAAAACGGTCGACAGATTTGTGTGTACAATTGATTGGAAAGTTAGAAATGGGTCTCAGGTCACAGTGCTGGGACACTAGGGGGAGGCATTCACTCCAATCAAGGGCCTTGTTTACACTGTTAAATCTCTCTTCAAATCGTGATTAAGAGATGGTTGTGAGATCGGGATGCGATGAGATGTTTTCTTCACCTCAGGAGGTGGTGTGCACTACATCCAATCTAGATTGATGAGCGATATTGTGTTCGACTCATAGGTCGGTTGTCACACCAACGCACGTGTAAACAGGCTGAGACGGTTGTGAGCGCGTTATGCCCGTTGTGTAAACCAATTCGTTTTCTTTAAGTAGATACAATCAAAATGAAGATAGGGTTGTATAATCCAGATATTTATCTCATATAAAGAGGGCCATAGGGTGTTGATTAAGTTGCCTTTGTTCAATCATGAGTCGCCATGCAAATCTGTAAAGCAACGCTGATGGTGTAAAATGAACTACACTGACTTTGATTATCAATATTCGATTTTAAGAAATGAGGCAAAACCACAAACAAATATTTCGTCTTGCGTTTTCTTCTTCTTATCCTGGTGCTGGAGAGAATTGTCTGCATGCAAGCCAGGTATGCATTGTGTCATTGGAAGGAAGGATTTCTTGGCTTCCGTTTGGTACCAAACATGTATAAGTGAAGTAAAAGCAATGCATTTCTAGATGCATTCAAATGTCGCTACACCTTACGTCCTTACGGCATTGGTCAGGATTCCTCATTATCTTTGTGACGTTTGGTAATCAGATAAAATGCGGAGGAAATACACATTAAAATATGTTTAGATACCTTTGAGGCACATTCTTTTAGCATCACTACGGTAATTTGGGTTTGATTGATCTGGGCATTCAACCACGGACATACGCAATTACTGCCCAGTATCGGTTCTGTCGGGTAACGTATTATAAGCTTACTACTTGCAGGAGTGAATGCTCATGGTTCGACATCATTAAGAATAGCATAACAAAAGTGCATGGATATGCTAATTAGAAAACTGATCAGCATATTTAGAAGGAGAGGCTGTATCATGTGAAGCCCTTTGAGTCTGTAATTGATTATTGATTTTTGATGGTCAGACTATTTCCTGTAAATAAAACATGGCCCAAATAATTCAACCCATCTGTTCTTCTATTGCCATATGCACGTTGGCTCGACCCGTCTATGTTTCCATCTTTTCGTCATTTTGAGAGTTACGCGCTTGGCCATGTGTTTCTCTGTAGCGTGTGTGTTTCCCGTGTTTTATTGTTTTTCTGGGTGTCTGTGTGTGTATGTGTGCGTAGACACACTTCAGAGCCCTCAATGGGTTCCAGACCTCTAGCTCACCTCATCAACCCCCCCCACCCCCACCCTAACCCCCTCCTAGATATTCACTGGGAGAAAAACAGGAGGGTGGGCTCCACCAAGTGGGACCCTTAGGGTTTGGGAATGCTTCTTTTGACATGCCCGGATAACCTGAACCACATTCTCCATAATGGGACAATAAAAACAATCAAGTGAATATTGATGTGTGTTATTAGTTGTTTTTGCTATACTTTAAGGTCATTTAAAAGTGTAACTCCTCATTGAGAATATATTTACTTGCATGGTGGCGTATTAGCCAAGGCCTAGACAGAGGTTTAACGTTCAGTTTATTTCCTCCAATATTGATTTTTTTAAACAATGTTAGATTTATTTCCTAACTAACCAACTCTTGCATAGACGACACCTCGTTCTTATTGAGTGCGTAGTGGAACTGCATAATTCAAATATAACTTCAAAGCAATAAGTTTGGTAAATCAGGGTTTACATTGTGCTTCTTATTATTTATGGCCCTAATTAAGTCTTACATGGCAAATAGTGATATATTTGTTACACTGAGATACTTTTTCTTTCAAAATAAACAGTACCACCTGAATTTCTCAGTAAATCAAATCTATTATATTCCTGCAGGCTATTTTTATTGTGTGTAACAGAATAACACACAACATTGGAGTGTTAGCTAATTAATATTTTTAATGTTTGAATATATGCAGGGAGATGAAAAACCTGGAAAAGCTGAGCTTGACTTATGGTAACTATAAAGTCCTCATGACAGCGGTTGCAGAAGGTGTTTCCGGTAGGGTCCTTAGAAAACAGCACCTACCTGATGCATTAACATCAAATTGTGCACCAGCTGTGTGTGTGTGTGTGTGTGTGTGTGTGTGTGTGTGTGTGTGTGTGTGTCTGTGTGTAGGAGTTGGAGCGGT
>JAOPJO010000139.1:2594781-2606968 GCA_027123675.1 Molva macrophthalma | reverse complement strand
AAACAGAGCCACGGCCCCTCCTATCTCTCCCTACAGACAGAGCCACGCCCCCTCCTATCTCTCCGTACAGACAGAGCCACGCCCCCTCCTATCTCTCCCCTACAGACAGAGCCACGCCCCCTCCTATCTCTCCCCTACAAACAGAGCCACGGCCCCTCCTACCTCTCCGTACAGACAGAGCCACGGCCCCTCCTATCTCTCCCCTACAGACAGAGCCACGCCCCCTCCTATCTCTCCCCTACAGACAGAGCCACGCCCTCTCCTATTTCTCCTCCTAACTACAGACAGCACTCTACCAGCCTAACCTCCAGAGTTGCTGTGGCCGTATATTTGTAAAACACACAAACACTCACACACATACACATACAAAGAAAACCATTCATACATGGATGTGTACGATGGTGTATACACATTTCAATGTAATTGAAATCGAGCACACACACACACACGCACACACACACACATCTCAACAGTTTTGTTGAACTTCAAGGACAATGCTGTTAAGTTGAGTTGAGTAAATATTAGTTAATCATTGAAATACGATACTTAAAGACTGCCTCAAACAGCCTGTTTTGATATGTATTGCAGGTATCCCGTGCAGTTAAAGTTGGGATTACAAAAGCAAACCAATTCAAATATCGGGGCCATTCAACCTGAAACCCTGTTTGACTAAAGCCACATTTAGCTATTAGCTTGCACCCCCCCCACACACACACATACACACACACACACACACTCACTCGGGCACATCGCATTCATCAACACTTTGTCACAGGTAATTAGTACGGGGGAGGAAACCCATTTGAAAGTGGCAGGATTTAGACTCGAGGAAGGCAGCTCATGAACACAAACACACCGAATTAATGAAAATGAAACCGAAAGGACTGCCGCACAGTTCATGAGTTCAGACTCACAAAAACCTTCAATGGATCAATTTTACCAGATATATAAATAGTATTTCTACCATTTCCAAATGCATGAGAAGCCTTAAAAAACAAGATTTTCCATGAAATAAAAAGATTTTCTAAGAAATAACAAGATACTGATCGATGTACGTAATAATTCCAGATCACAATCTATTTCATATTTCCAGTGAACAAAGTACACATATTACATACTATGTCCTCTAGCCAATAGGATTTCTGCCCTGGAGTATGTGAGTCCCATCAGATTGCAACAGTGATAGTATATTGGGCCATTATTGACTTTAAATAGATTGACTGGATGGCAGAGCACTCACAGCGGGTATACTATACAGTACATCAGCAAGGGGCCAATGATTAGAAAAGCTGTGTCCCATCGGATCAATACTCTCCCCATCCATATAATTAGTTTGGCCCTCTATACCTTCTTCTCTCCATTGAAATATCCCACAGCGGTGGTTAATACCGAACACCCGGCACAGGCACGGCGGGGCGCCACACACACACACACACACACACACACACATACACACACACACACACACACACACACACACACACACACACACACACGGTCAGGCTCGCTGGTTAATGATGACAATGTACTGTCATCTGGAGGAAACACCATTAAAAACAAGAGACGCAGCAGCAGCAGGGATGGGCAGATAAAGAGGCAGGAATGCACTGATGATGATGATGACCATCACCGCTGAGGCTGCACCTTTAATTGGCTCAACAAACATGTGTTTGTCGGTATGTGTGTAGCTGGGTGTTTGTCTGTATGTGTAGCTATGTGTGTGTGTGTGTGTGTGTGTATGTATGTGTCCTATTTTCACGTCAGTAATGTGTGCGTGTGTATGTATGTTCTTTGGGATGGTTTAATGTAAGTTTTACGGGTAGGCAGAGGCAATAGTTTTGCACACTGACATTATAATTATATTTTATATTATTGATCTGTATTTATTATGTACAGTATGAGTAGGGAAACCGAAAGGGGAATGTCACTGAGATTAAAGGATGGACTTTATACATTCATTCACAGTGTTTCAAAAACCCAAATCATTTCAAATGTTTAGATTTCCCCCATTGGACTTCCCTATAGCAACATTGGTAAGCTGTATTTTCTGGGTGAATGAATGTTTAATGTGACAGTGTCTTCCTTGGCTCGATGACGAAACGCATACAGAGGCACAATATAATCCACTCAATTTCTATCATTGTACATATTTGGATTTGGGATAGTATAATCTATTCAGTAGTTTGCAATATTGCCCTAGATAATGATGTTGTTGCATGCACCTGCCTACAGGCACAAACATGGATTTGACACACACATACACACACACACACACAGACACACACAACCACACACACGTGTGCTTGCACACACACACACACACACACACAAACACACACAAACAGAGACACACACACACAAACACACACACACACACACACCAAAACACAGATACACACACACACACACACACACACACACACACGTTCAATTATTATTAGGATTATTATTATTATTCTAAACAAGATGTTAACTTTTGGGCCATGGCCCATATCCCATTATCTGAAGTCAGTATTGCAGAAAAGTTCAAATGACATACAGATATTCAGTCAAAAAATATAATGTTTGGTGTGCTTGATGGCATAATGGGTAAGCAACCCATGCATGAAAAACATTTGAAAACATTTTGGAGCTCCATATAATGATTATGTCAAGAGAAGTCACTTAGTTATCGGGGCAATGGCCTGATAACTAAGCCTATTCATGACAACCACAACAAACATTGGCACTGTGCCATGTCTAAGCCTGAAGCATGTTCTCACTAGCCGCAAAGCCGGTAGGAAATCGTGTCCTAACTAATAAGGAGTCAAGGTGCAGCCGCTGCACATTCAATAATAAATTATTTTATTTATTTATTTGGGACGACGTGACTTCAATCAACTTTTCAACTTCAAGTAAACTTGATCAGTGATCTTTGGCCTTTTCAGCATTGATAATTCTTTTTCTGTCAACGCATCAATTCTAAGAGGTGAAATTGTGAAAGATTTATATGTGAAGCACACAAATATATCTGGGGCGGGTTAGTGAAGGGGGGACAACAAGCAAGACAGACAATTCTGCAGGGGTTGAATATGTGTGCAAAATTGAGTCAAGATTATAAACACTGCAATTCAAAACATCAGCCCTGAGCTAATTACTATATTATTTATTTGGAGCAAAATTTCAAGTACATGCTTTCCATCAGAAACACTCACACTTTATTTCACCACAGGGTAAATAGATAAATAATAAACATGTTTAAACATAGAATAGCAATAAATACTTCACAAAAAACATTAATGAGAGATTTTAAAACCAAAAATACCTATAACATTGACCGTAACCTATATGTATCATGTTTGAACACCATGAGATTCAATCGCTTTTGCAAGAATTACATGGTACAACATGATTGCAATTTGGAAAGTAACTATATTTGTGTGATATGGTCAGGATATAAACTTTCTTTTGTCTGAGCTCAAACACATTTATATTTTCTTTCAAGGAGACTAACTAATGAAAGCACACTGCATTAGTAAATACAGTCATTACTGATGCATGTTGGCCACATTTCGTTCTTTTGGCAGTGGTTGAGAAGATACTCTTGCCGATGTTTCTGGACCCTGGTTATTGCTTCACTTTCATTGATTTACTTTTTCTTATTTCTAAAATCAATGCCTGTAATGGTTGTGTGCCTTCAAATAATTCAGGGGTCACAAGCAGATTGATTTTGAGTTAAATGAACGATAGCTTACGCATTCCAAATTGCAATGCACCACCTATTTTCTGACGAGTTACAAAATGAAAATTGAGCTAAAAAAACACAAGATGTGTATTGTTTTCCATTTGATCATTGTTTGGAACTGTTTCTCTGCTGTCAGGTTAAGTCCCTTTGTGTGAAATTTTAATTAGCGCTCATTAGTATCATACTCAGCACACAATGTCTCGGAAGGGACAGATAAACAGAAGAATGTGAAAACCCTGTTCCCCATTATTCACTTGTCGAGGCTTGTGAAAGAAAAGTCCACATTGAGCACCAAAAATAAAGAATAATGAATGAAACAAAAGCACTTGACAGTGATGAGGTTATTTTTGTTGAAGCATTTAGGGAAACTTCTTTGTAACAACTTAAGCTGGCCCGTCAATGTTTAATTAGCGCACTGTTTCCCGAAAAATGATGACAATTCTCTTATCTCCCTTAGCTTCATAAGTAAGGTGATTTGTCTTTTTTTCAAATTTAATCTTGATTTTTGTTCTTTTTTGAAGTCTCTGGCCCTCCCTCTTTGTGAAGATAAGTAATAAGTAGTAAGTTCTACAACTAAGCAAAAGGTCAAAGTTCCAATGTATCCAGTAACTTCTGTTGAAATTTTGTTCAGTTTGTTGTTCTAATGTGCTAAATACCTAATGTATTGTATACATTATACATCAGTCCTTATTTTATAGGCATATAAAACATTTCATATAATCACAAAAGTATAAATGTAAACATAGAAAAGATTAACTAGACCAAGACACCAATATCTATGTGCAAACTGTGTTTAAGGAATATGAATACATGTTATAATATGTATTGATAGTGTTGTTTATTATAATATTAGAAACAACACTATCCCCAACATATTGTACCAATACAGTCCATAATAACTAATAATAACTTCTTAGTTTTATAAATGGCGTAACCATCGGAAAACAAACTAATGTAATATATTTGTTTTAGTGGAAGTGCTACGCTCTGTGGTACGGCCTTCAGCTTATCGAGGCTAACCCCAGTCCCATCCCTCACCCAGCTAGCAACTCAGCATGACTGGTATGAGGAACCACATGTCCTGTCTCCTGGGGCTGTTCCATAGCTGACCTCACACCCTGACTCCACCCAAACCACACTATTATTATTATCTATCTATAGCGAAACAGAGGGAGAGAGAGACAGAGGGAGAGAGACACAGAGAGACAGAGAGAGAGAGAAAGAGAGCGTGCGTAAGGGTGATATCTTTTTTTTTTGTGTAGTGCATTGGTGAGCAACAGCTCTAGGCATGGCTTGTGTGTGTGGATGAGTGCGTGTGTGTGTGTTTGTGTCTGCACATTGACATCGAGTCGATTTCTATACCTTCCTCGGGCGCCGCCGTTGTTTTGACATTCTGTGGACCGCTGCTCTGATTGTCCATCATGAACTGAGCCTCCCGCCCCCTACCGCCGATTGGTCCTATCACTTTTTCGCCTTTGAAAAACTTTGGCTTTCAACGTGTTTGAGGCCTGGTAGCAGTTCAATGGTTGATCAAAGTGTTGTTGTTGTCTTGTTAGAGACAGACATATTGACCCTTGTGTATGTGAATCAGCGTTATTTCAGTCAACAGTTTTTTAATTAGTTTCCCTTTTTTTGTTGTATTTCAGTTTTAGTTTGGTTTCAATTGTATATTTAACGATTCTCTGTCATTTCTATTTCCATTTTAGTTTTTGAAGGATCCCAATCTATTCTTATTGTGTTCTGTTTCCGTTCAAGCATTTACAAATTCCAACTTATTGCAATGAATAACCACCAGTGTATCCGGAAAAGAACAAGAAAACAAACTTATTGTATGCTACTAATAATACTTATAATACTTTTTTAATACTTTTATGGAATAATAACTACTGATTCATTCAGCCCCCTTGGGCCTAATGGTTTATCTTGAGAAAACTCAAATTCCCTCAACAAATGAATAAAATGCTGGGGCAGACAGCAGGTCTTTGGCAAATGGACCAAGCTAAGGATAAAGGGCCAGTCCAGCCTCTTTGGTTGTCTGTTCGAAATATTTTCTGCCCTTTTCACACAGCTACTTTGTTGAAGAGGAAAAATGGCAATTGTCAACCAATTACGCAACTGTGCGGAAAATTAAATCTTTTCCCATGTTATTGGAAGTTTTTTTGTTGTTTGTTTGTTATTGGAAAATTCTCTTTTTACGAATGAGAGAGAAGTGTTCTGCCAGACAATGTTGCCTTTATTGTCTGCCTCTAGCAGGTTCAACAATTAAGATGGCGATGGAGACACACACATTTGTCAAACACTGCTTGACAATTGTGTGAGAAAATAGAAAGACATGTGCATCGCACCTCACACTTTTGTTGGTTGTTCAAGTTGAAATATGTTTTAATCTACTTCAAGTACTATGTCAAGTATATCATTATTTAAACTTGCTCGACACTAACTGTATGTTGTAGAGTAAGATTAACCATTAGCGCTCCTCAAGTCGCATATCAATCCTTTGAAGCTCTATGGAAGTAAGTTTAACTTCATGACCTCTTTTGTGACTGACCCATCGGTCACCTCTCCAGTTCTCTTCCACAACCTCGGTCACCATGGAAATATAGTATAGTAAAGCTCTTCTGGGGAATGGCTTTGAAGTGGGTGTTTGTGGTGCCCACCCACACACTCTCAGTGTATCCAGCCTCCCTGAATTTGGGTCATGTTTGAAATGCTAATGTTGCAATTGTGAAGAAAGTACACAAAGTGCAGACATAAATATACATGCACAAAGGAAGCAGGGTTTATTTGTTTTTCCTTTAGATTTTTATTGAAATAAAATACTTTTTCTGTTATATTTAGATACAAAACTTTTAGTGCACAGCCATCTAAATATATGCGTCAATCTAGAAGTTGTTCTATGAAAAATATAAGGGCAGGCTAAAGGCTCCTTTATTATCAAAGAGGGGCCTGACAGAAACGGGTTTTGAACCACTGCTCAAAATTATATAGAATATGATCACATTGCCAATTTTAACACAAGTAGATCAATACATGTAACCATACAAGTGTTCAATAAACACTCATTAGGTAGTATTTAAAATGTGATATCTGAACATTTCAATAATGAACAAAGCACAACAAGACTCGACATAATAAATCCATACTATGGTTTTGTTCTTGATTGAGATGAATTGCAATGGGTTCAACCCATATCTTAAGACTACAATACCATTTGGCATTGCAGACGCATGTATTATTGAAGTCCGAAAACAGAAAGAAAGAGAAATAAATCAAAAATGAGAGACGGACAATAAGGAAAAAAAATACGAGGAAAAAACTAAATGAAAAGGGGTGCACTGACAACAAACTTGAGTTAGACTTGAAGGACAACGGACACTCTCAATATGCACACACACGCACCCAGACAGAATAAGCTAGACTCAATAACAATGTTTAAAGATCCACTTCCAATCGGATTCAGCAAGATGAGGAGTTTTTTGAGCAACAAGATCAGCATCACGTCATCAAGCCCCAAAGGCCGCCCCTTCAGGGGGAAAGAATTACGCCTACTCAGAAAGAAGAAAGAGGACAATAACATGCAAGTCCAGATCTCTGGTTCCCCATCCTTCCCAGAAAAGAAACGATCCTAAAAGGAGAGCTTTATGGCTTCAAGCTGTCCAGAGACAGGATAAGGAAGAGAAGCTATGGGTCCCAGTCGTTAATGTGTTTTATGTTGTTATTATTTAATCATAAGTTAATTAATTAGTTATTAAATACTTAGTATCTAAGTAGCTACCTGAGTAACTGAGTTAGGCTTGCGGCCTGTATTAAAACCATTTTTTATTTTATTTTTAGTGTTCCAGATAAATTATCATACACACCCAGATTATGTCCCATTGATCTTTCCCCATTGACCTGCATCTGGTTCTTCGCTCAAGAAACTGGATTGTTTTAAAAATGCAATGAAGTGAGAGTTAGCCCCTCACTTGTCCCTTACTAAAAGAATAAGGCACCCCAAGACATCCAGTGATGTTGTGAAAGAAGGTACCACAAATACAGACGTCATCCCCCATCGGAGCAAAGTGCAAGTCAAGATTTGTTGAGGCCTCTAGATGAAAGTGAAAAGGCCAAAATGCCTGCCCAAATATACAATTTGAAAAGAGCGGGATGAGCCATTCAAGCTGCAACAGCTAATTGGACCAAGGAGCGGCTCTCTGCCAAGTCTGTGAAAGGGATGACAGGGCACGCAAAGCCATGACTGGGCTCACATGTAACTTTGTTTTTGGGATAACTAACCTGGTTCAGTTTGTAAGAGCTGAGAAAAGGTTTAGGCTGTGCACTGAAGACAGCTATTCATAACACTTTTGAAGTTACGACCATCCTTTGGCTTGCTGTGCGCCACCTCTTGGAGCTAAGTCACAGCACTGTACATGGCCTGTTCCATAGATGGATCAGCCTGATGTACAGCAACATATCACATTCACGGATTCACTGGCCAGAGCGGAAATGAGCGGACATGAAAGCAAAGTTCCCTTGCCTCACTGTCATTCAAAATTCATACCGAACATTCCAAAAAGCCGAAATCAAGGTACAAAGTACATACTAAAACCAGAAAATGTAGAATTGCTCCTCTTGCATAAAAAAAATCTGTTTACTGAGAAAACATAATTTGTCACAGGTCATTTGTTCACAGTGCCAAATCATACTCAAATGACGATAAACTGGACAGCTGTGAAATTGCATGTCATCAGGCCTGCAGTATCACTTTCCTTTCAAAATTCTGGGGTGGGAGAGCCTCTGATGTTATGATGGTTAGAGAGTGGGGCCTCCATCTAACCATCATACCACTATCAGGTTGGACACAGAACTAATGACGGTGTACCATGTGATCGTTCCACTGTTGAGTCAATGAGGTTGCACACCACTGTTGATTTCTCCATCCCCCCAGGCTGCAAAGTATGTGACCTTGAATGTGGTCTTTATAATCTAGACACACTCTCTTTACTTACTAATATTGTATAGCATTGAGCAATTTGACAAGGTAGATAATTACGACTTTACGGCTCTAATTTGTGTGTCTCTCAGCCTTAACATGTATCCGCATAAAGGAAGGGAGGTTGAGGAGTTGAGAGTCAAGTGCAACATTCAGATTCATATTGTCAAGTATAATAATAATAATAATAATCGTTATTTGGAAATATGTCCTCAGCTTCACAGGTTGGTTAAAACACATCACAGTGAATACAACAATACTTAAGAAAAAGTTGAATGAACATAATAAAACAGAAACACAGAACCAGAAGCATAGTGAGCATGTAATTCCATAACAATTGACTATTCACTATTTCTGCACTAAGCTCCCCAAAAAGCCCTAAGAAAGATACAGGGACGGTGATGCAACTGCTCAACGATTTTCTGTAGTGCTGTGCTCTACATATTTATAGGTCTCTCTACTACCTCATGGTCCCCACCCAACAAAATCCATGAACCTCTGAGTTGGCCCCTGACTGGTGATGTGTACATTCCTTCAAGAGGTGTCTTGGATGTTAAGTGTGCTGAGGGAAGGATCCGAGCGAGCGATGCGCCTGCGATGCGCCCGACACGGTGCTGATGCCAAGCACTACGAGCTTGATCTTACGTTACTGCCTCCATCTGGAACATTTGCTCATCTGTGAAATTGTATGAGATTATTAAACCAGGGTTTGGGAACAAAGGGGTTCTGCATAGTCATCATAGGTCAACAGGAAGTTCCTTTTTTTGCAGCAAGAATCTCAGGCAGCAGTTTCTGTTGTGTGAGCGGCTCTAGGCACAGGCCTCTGTGTCCCCCGCTGCTTCCTTCTATCTCGTTCTTTGGATCTTTTTGCTGTTGAACTCTTGGTTGAGACGGTATTCCAGGTGCAGGCAGTGCTTGTGCATGAAACGCGCTAGTGTGACGCGGGCAGACAGGGGCTTCCAGCTTGAAGCCCCTGCCCCCGGCAGCTCCAACATGTGACCAGGTTCCACCTAGGCTATAAAGGAAAACAAGTGACACAGCTACTTTGATACCAACAGTTATCTTTCATATTCTGAGCTGAAATGTACTTTAAAACTACGCAGACAAGTCACAATTTATGCTTACCCTGCCATATTGACTGAGTCAATCCCCTCCCCCACAAAATAAAACTGTATAACTTATAGGATTTCCCTTCTAGAAGCCAAGCAATGCTGAGGTATCACTCATTTGCACCCCCATCCTCCCAATGGAATGCCCCGCTGTTCCACACGCACAATTTTCTCGACACAACGTTTCGACTATTAAAGGCGACGCCAACTCGATGTCTTTCTATCGAAGATTCGCATGGTTGAAGATTCGATGTGACCCGTAGACTTCAGATAGTAATCTAAAGTCGGATTTGTATTTGTATTTTTTTGTTCTATTCAATTCACTATATCTCTTTATTTGTTTTTATTTATTTGTGTTATGTGAACTATGTAATTACATTTCTTGCTCGCTTAATCGCTTTGTTGTGCTCTGGTTAGAGAAATGCTGTATAAATGCAATCCATTTACCATATACTATTTCTACTAATACGTTTTCTACTAATTATTGGGACCAACTTATAAAATATTATTTGATGCAGTAAGACAGAAAAAAATATGAATTGCAATTTGTGTTATGCAAAGTTGATCACTGTCTAATTAATCAATATTTTTGGAATGATCATTCATTTTCTGGATTATTTCTATCCTTTTTGTATTGTATAACAATGTAATTTTAATGTCATGGTGACTTACTATTAAGAGTTATATATAGTTTTCTTCTTTATTTATTGTCCTGAGGACAGTTGACATTCATCTTGGACAACATATTAAATTGTGGCTTTGACACACAGGTTACAGGAAAACACCTCCCCCCCCCCACCCTCATTGGTAAACACATCAGCGTTTATCCACGATTACAAACAAATATTGCAAAATAAAACGTCTGAAACTGGAGTCAAGCCAGGAGACGCTCTGGCTGCTTTGAAACATTAAGTCTCTCTCTCTCTCTCTCTCTCTCTCTCTCTCTCTCTCTCTCTCTCTCTCTCTCTCTCTCTCTCTCTCTCTCTCTAGTATTAACGGTAGGATGGGCAGATAAATAACCGTGGTGTCTAATTTACAGATGATTCCCCCCATTAAGCTGAATTCCCCAGATGTTGTTGATTTATTTGATTCCCTCCAACATCCTGTTTCTGCAGCTGTCTGGGGCTGATAGATGTGTGTGTGTGTGTGTGTGTGTGTGTGTGTGCGTGTGCGTGTGCGTGTGTGTCTCTGTGTTAGTGTTGCTGTGTGTAGGCCCTCTGTGTTTTATCTTTTGTGTGTGTGTGTGTGTGTGTGTGTGTGTGTGTGTGTGGCAGAGGGACAGGTAGGGACAAGAGGGGGGCACTTGCAGCTCACCAACCCGACAAGATTTTTGATTGAATGTGTCTGTCTGTGTGTGTGTGTGTGTGTGTCTGTCTGTGTGTGTCTCTGTGTGTGTGTGTGTGTGTGTGTGTGTGTGTGTGTTGTGTGTCTGTGTGTGTGCATGTGTGTGAAAACATTATGACTGCCATGTCCCTGTTCCTATATTGACTACTTATTTTGACAAAATCCTTTTGAACAGGATTTTCTATGTATTATTTTTGTGTGTGTTTTTTATGGTTCTGTTTTTCTGAAACATGAAAACACAGGGAACATGGGAGGCAGTTCCCCATCATAGAGACCCAACCCAACATTCAGCTTATCTGTTAGTATACATACCGGGACACGCCATGACTTTCTCCTGTCTCAATTCCAAATATTAAATATTGTTTTTGACATAATCAGCTTTTGTTTACTCTCCTGTATCCCCTAATGCACATATAATCACACTGATCTAGTACAAGTGGAAGGGGAAAACATTTTCCTCTCATGTTCCTCGTTTACAGGAAGAGGAGGGAGGTGCAAAGACAGAGTGAGGATGATCTCATTCTTTGTAATTGGCCTCCTTCTAAGATGTCCTCCTCTCTTTCTGAGCTCGTTACGCATTAATCAAGTGACACTTGCAGTCAAATGCATTCAAAGGATATGAATGTATCTGCAATTCTTGTGAATTATGATTGCGTGCAAACTTGTAACTTCAATCAACGCACTGATCTTAATGTGATTTTAATGTTTATTTGCTCCATTCCATAGACTGAGTTTTTATTTATTTATTTGCTTTAATGTTGACTGGAATGTTTAGTGCAAGGGATACTCTCGGTTATACTAACAAATGTTTGTTTTTCAGTCTTGTGGTTAATACAGATCACCACCATTCAATACAGACATACTGGTCAAGTTTTGTTTTTTCTTGGACTTCTTGGTCTTAATTATGTCGATATGATTTTTCCTTAACACACACGCACACATGCCGGATGCACGCACCTACCCGCATGCACACGCACACACACACACACACACACACACACACACACACACACACACACACACACACACACACACACA
>JAOPJO010000139.1:2565554-2577109 GCA_027123675.1 Molva macrophthalma | reverse complement strand
CCCCCCCCCCCCCCCCCCCCCCCCCCCCCCCCCCCCCCCCCCCCCCCCCCCCCCCCCACGACGACGAAACAACAACACATTTCCACATCCGTTTGCTTCTTCCCCTCTTATCTAGCCCTGGAGGCATGGGCGATGTATAGGGGTACGCTTTCATCCCGGGGAAATCGGGACGCTGTGTGTGCGTGGAATAGATTGGTGTGAAATGCTGAATGTGTCTCAGGATGTGTTCATGTCGTTTGGAGAGAACCGCTGAAGTATGTTGTGGAGCTGCGGGCAGCAGCAACATGATGGTGCAATGGCTAAACCACTATACTGACCCGGTGATGCTTGAGCGATCTGGGGGACCGGCTCATCCTGTCTTGGGCTGTGCTGGTGGCCCCTGGTGTGTGTGTGTGTGTGTGTGTGACACTGCCCCCTCCCCTCCTCCTCCTCCTCCTCCTCCTCCTCCTCCTCTTCCTTCTCCAAAGCCTTGCAGATGGAGGCTCTATTCTAAAGTGGAAACACAAACAAAGAGAGCTAGTTATAAAAGACAGCTTGATAGATGGTTATTGTTTCAGAAAACCCTCCTGTTGCTCTTTCACACCCAAATACACATATCTTCACATTCCTGGACTTGCAATTGACACCTTCGGTTACTTTTATAGTCCATACTTTTTTATACCCTTTTTTTATAGGATTGTTAGCCACTGAATCTTTTGTTATATTTTCTGTATTGCTCCCAAAGTAGAATATTTTATATCAGCATCCAGAAATCTAGAATTGTATGGAATTGAAACGCATGCGTGCATATTGTATGCAAATAAATAGCCATCTAGGCATTTAAGCTGTTTTGCATCAAACACTTCTCACATGGCCCGGGGCCAATTACAGGATTGTGTTGCATGTATGTGCCAGGAAATCTCTTTGTTTTGTGTGTTGTTGGGATGGTTTTGTTTGTGAGATGTTGTCATGTGTCCTTGTGCATTGCACAGATGTGTAAATGTTCAAGTACATTTCCTAGCCTGGAGTATACACAACCACCACCACTGGTACCACCCAAAGCCATAACCTTCAAAAACGTAGAAAACAAAGCCTTTCTAGCCTGTGTTAAATTTACCTTCCAGAATATTTCATATATATATGAAGTAAAACACACTTTATTTGTAGTAGTTCATGTATTTAGGTTGGATTTAACTTGAATCGTGGAAGTCAACGCACGCACGGACACACACACACACACACACACACACACACACACACGCAATCAGGCACACACACACACACATGCAGTTACGCACACACGCATAGACACACGCGTACACACACCTCATTCAACTCAGTCTGATGTTTGCCATGCATTTACATAATTGAAACGCATTTATACAGAAAAGTGTCATGCTATTTGCATATATGCTCGTGCTTAACAGCAATTTGCCCTTTTAGTCGCAAATATAGTGGACCGCTTCCATAGAGAGGATGCTACAAATGATATTCTTGCCTGCCATGTATCTGTATCACTCAGAGTGATGTAATACAGCAGCGCATTCGGTTTCGTGATGACTTTTCAGTGATTGCTTGGTTTGTCAATTGCCGCCAATTATAGATGTCCGTCAAGGCACTGATGTCGTGAAGGAAGTAGCAGAAATTGATTCTTTACCCTGGTGATAACATCATCAATCCCATCCATATTTCTGCTTGTACGTTGTTGCCAAAATATGGACTCGAGAAATTTATTTTCTCGCCATTGATTTTGATTGTACAAAAATATACAACTACTACAAATAACTACTGTTTAGCGTATTCTTCTATCTGCAGCAACTTAGGTGTCATTCAAACAGCAAGCCTGAGTGCTCAATTTGGATTCATTGCTCAGATCAGATTTTTGGGTCGGGCCACTTTGCTTGCAACGTGAACGAGGCCTTTGAAGTGAATTCAGGTAAATGGCATTCAGGCACAGGAAGAGGTGGAAATCTTGCTCAAGGAGGGCTACGGGTAGATTGTGGACAATGTAGCTCGAGGACCATTTGCTTTGGAGCCAAACAGCCTATAAAACGTACTAAACAGGTAAGTCACTGCAAACACTTTTCTTTTAAATGGTCCTACCACTGGCCTTAAACTCTGATCAGGTTTAATGGTTCAAGGCTTCAACATTTTAAAGGTTTTAACTTGTATGGACCGACCGAATGTTGTAATGTGTCAGGTACAGATTGAGTGAATAGTTTGTATGTATGTGTTGCGGCATGACCTAAGAGCTGTGTTTCTGTTTTCTTTTCATTTCCATGGCAAAAAAACCCCCAGTCCCAATAGATATAAGGCTCAAAATGCCAACATAAAGCTGACCACTAAATTATTCATTAAAATATATATTTCAATGTGTCAGGATACCCTCCATTCAGCCATGATTCAGCCTATACCTCAACTCACAGAAACTTGCCTAAAACCCAGACCCCTTTTTTCTCCAATGGCTTCAAGTCTCTTTCAAAGGCTTGTGTTTGTCACCTCCTATCTGCCTCCCTCTTCTCCTTTGTTGTTGTTATTCTTCTTCATCATCAACCCGTTCCGACCGAGCAAGAGAACCCTGCGATGATGCAACGTCATGAATAAACCCGGCCATCAAAGCAGGCTGACAGAAAGCCCTCGCTTTGCCGCCCTGCTTTCTCCGGGTTTCAGTCAGTCACTTCACTGCTGCTTACCCTTGTCCTACACCAAGAGCCCTTTGTAGCACACATAATAGGCGGGAAACCCCAACCCCCCCGCCCCCCCCCCCATGATTTCAGCTGCTTTATATCTCTGAAGAATGTTTAGTGAGAAACATGTTCACCAAGCCGGCTACGTAGGAGAAACATGTGCCCAGCTGCCGCGGAGTGGATCACGGCCCGATGGATTCAAGTCCTGTTTTTTTTTTTTATCAAGAAGATAGCACCCCTTTTTCTCTTCAATTTGTGCACAAACAAGTCTGAAGATTGTGTTTTATTCTTTTTGGCAAGCATTGGTGTAACAAGAAGATACTTTTGCAAGCATTGGTGTAACAAGAAGATACTTTTGTTGTATTTTGTAAAGTGTTTATACAAGTCTGTAAGTGCTTTGTTTTTATTTTTTGTACTGCTATCCTTTTTATTTCAAAAGTATTATTCTAAAGCCCAACTTTGCACTTATGCAAAGATATACTGGCCTCATAACAAAAAGGATACAACTCTCTCATCAAGGCTATTGTGTTCTGAGTGGATGTGGAACGTTGTAAAACAGAATGCAATGATCTATCTGGACCAGTGCCACTGTTCGCTAAATCACTGTGCAGCTATCCAACAGGACACTTAGGCTGAAACCAGCCTTCTCTTGAAAACAATGGAACTACGGTACTCCAATGCGATTGGTTAAACATATCCAGTGTATTTAAAAATATATATATATCTGTCTTCCTTCAACTAATAGTACTGATTATTTTGTTTTAGATTACGATTAGTTCCTTCTAGTTTTTTAAATGTTACTTACCATTATGGCATTATGTGACTTGAATTGAGTGGAGGGGGTGGGTAGGAGGAGAAGCCATACTTTCAGAATTCAATGGAATATTTTAATTTACAAAACATCGTGCAGCTCTTTATGATGGAGCGGAGGAGGAACAAGAATACATGGGGGTTGGTGGGGATGGGACTGGGGGGGTTGCAGGGAGATGTTAGCATTGGAACACTGCTGGGACTCGGTTGCCACAGAGACCACGGCTTTCGCTCGCTTCCGTCTTTCCCTCTAGAGCTGGCTTTTCTCACGATGAAAGACAGACTTGTAGTGTTAGTATGGGAATGAGAAATAGGGAAAACAGAGGAACCAAAGAGAGAGAGAGAGAGAGAGAGAGAGAGAGAGAGAGAGAGAGAGAGAGAGAGAGAGGTAAGATATACAGTGACGGAAGAGGAATAAAGAAATCACCAATTTGTAGAACGCTACTGGGGATGAATGTGGTGGAGATGGAGTTGGTGGTGGTGGTGGTAGAGGTGGTCATAGTAGTAGTGGTGAAGGAGGTGGTGGTTGTTGGTGGTGGAGGTGGAGATAGGGTGGTGGTGGTGGTGGGGTTGTTGGTTGTGGAGAGAGGCAGGTAGTGGTGGTGGAGATAGGGTAGTGGAGATAGGGTGGTGGTGGTGGTGGTGGAGATAGGGTAGTAGAGATAGGGTGGTGGTGGTGGAGATAGGATGGTGTTGGTGGTGGTGGAGATAGGGTGGTGGTAGTGGTGGTGGGGTTGTTGGCTGTGGAGATAGGGTGGAGGTGGTGGAGATAGGGTGGTGGTAGTGGTGGGGTTAAGGGTGGTGGGGGTAGTATCAGAATGCTCTCTTTATTCAGTCACCCGCGGCTACAGTCCGGGCTACATTTACTTTGTCATGCTGAGCCGTAGCAACATCTAACATGTACAAAGCCTTTCTGCCCCGTGCCCCACCTATATATATATATATATAAAATATATATATATATTAAAATATATATATATATATGTATTGTTTTCTGTATATAAATATGTACAATCACAAGGCCAGCCTTGGACCAGCGGGACCTGAGATGCATCGGGACTTTGTTCAGGAACCGTTGCTCATATTGCCAGCTTAAGGAAATGGTTGCAGCACCATTTCACAGAATCGTATAAAGGAATAAAAATCACCATTAAATCACGTTTGTTTGAGTGAATGTCTTCTCGCTGTGAGTCATCGCACCACCGGTGTGCTTCTCCAGAGCGTTAAGCTGCGCTAAAGTAGCACCGTGGAGACAAAGCGCACGTGTCTATAGACTAATATCATGGGCATCAGAAAGCCCAATAAGTTGCTGCTGTTTGTTGGTTGGTTTTGCTGTTTCTCCCACAATGCCTTGATTGATTCTCGTCGATCTCTTTATTATTGCCCCAACGATCCATACCGTTTGATTCTGGTATGTTGTTCTTCTTCACAGTGTCACACAACGTATGGAGCTACACAGAGTAGCACAGCGGCCTTGCTCAGATGCTGCCTGTGGCCACCTAAGGCTGGGGCCAATATGTTAAGAGTGAAGCAACGATTGACCCTGAGTGGGAACATCCTGCAGCCGGTATTAGCCCATTAGCTTGGCCAGGACGCTGAACTAAATCAGCAAACTTATTTAATAGTATGCACGCAATTCTGTACATTTTAGTATGCGTGAGATTGCAAATACAAAAAAATCATTCTCTGACACACACTTGCACACACAAACCATACGTGCACACACAGATCACACATGCACACACGTTGTGTTTCTGAATCTCCATTATATAGGCCATCCGTGGCTCGTGGGAGTCTGTATTACTCATGAAAGAGCCTCAAATTCCATAACTTTGCATATTTAAAAAAGAGAATAAACTCAAATTATTTGGGCAACAAACACACACATGCACGCGCGCGCGCACACACACACACATTTATACACACTCAGCCATAGAATGCCGCATATGCTTACGCTAAAGAAGGGTCTTTCTTCCTAAATCCTGGATTTGTGGGTAGGGAAGGATTTAATGCAAGTACAATAAATGTTTTCACAATCTTATCTCGCCCAAGACTTATAGAATATTCTTCAGGAAATGCCTTTCTCTGCTTTCTCAGACTCTCAACCACCACTGTCAGTTTACATCGTGGCATAAAAACATAAAATAAAAACAGGAAATGCAATTAAGAATACCTCTACTCTTCATATACAGGTGACGTTATTCATTAACTCAATTTTTTTCCTGGCAGTTGATGAGTTAGAACGATAAGCTTACGAATCCCCTCTTTGTGGAAGCCTTTGCTGTGGTTGTTTGAGTCTTTAAGCGTGTATGGGTGGTGAATGAGAGGCCTTCACTCTAAACATATTTTGCAAGGTCCCCGTTAAACGCAGTCCTTTCTATTCTGTGTCAACACACGTTGAGTATATTGATTCATTCAGAGAGTTTAACTAAATTATTCTACTATCTATCTCAAAAATACGGCAAAGACGTCCGTGCCAATGATTTATTTATATGAACTGCATTGTTAGAGCTCTGCTTATTATACCAAGCCTGAACTATTTAGCTTTAAGTACTACCGGCTACTGCAGGGTCCACTCCAGCACCGCTGATGGTGATAACATTTTGGTTGACATAGAGACTGATAGAAATCAACCTATATTCCACTACAATGCAGCCGTCCGATGCAATGACTCAAGCGTTGTGCGGTGAGGTAATCCTGATAGGAATGACCATGATATCATATCATATAAAAATATATATATTTTGTTAAAGGAAATGTTCACTTTGTGTCTGAGGTAGGATTTTATTCAGAACGAGATAAGGTGATTGATCACATTGTTTGTGAATTATGAATGGGAATTGAATCGCTTGCTTTTGTTGCTCCTGTGCGATTTAGTTTAAATCAAAATTGATGTATATGCCGTACCTCGCTATCGTTCAAATCCAGGCTCACGTTTTCTTTTCATTGGCTGCAGGGGTTATTACAGGTGAACAAGCATAAAGCTAACGCACTTATCAAGAACACGTCCGTGAAGCGATGCCGTCTGTGTGCTTCCAAACCACTCTCTCCCTGGTTCCAACAGCGCTCCAATGACCTCTCTTTTCTCAAAGAAAGTACAAAACAAGTTGTCGTTGGTTCTTCTGAAACATTGGGGTGATGGTCTCTGTGTTGGTATTGGACAGAACTTGTGCTTAGCCTACTCTGAGGCGGACTCTGTGCTCCGGCTTAGGCCAAGCACAAGTTCTGTCCAATAAGTAGAAATCTATTTTGTCCTGGTGTCACCCCTTCGAGAGGTAGCGCTGTAGAAGTCAGAGTGCTTCTCGTGCAGAGAAGCCAACAAACCCATAGTGTGCTCTCTGTCTGGAGACACCACATGCTGTTGAGGAAGTCAGAACAACCAGGTTTCAACAAACTGCCCTGAGGTCATAGCATGTTTTTTTCACAAATACACTCACTGCAAAACATTTGAAGTAGCTGGAAAATAATTGATGATTGCATGGTTAATGGAAATATGCTGATTGCTGTTGCTAATATAGCAATGCTTTGTGTTCAGGCCCCATTCTACGAGGGTGTATTAGGGTGCAATGCACCCTCAGTTGAATATTTTGCACTCTCAGTTGAATATTGTGATACAGATGTATTCGTAGTATTCATATCACACACAGCAGTGACGCAGCAGACTGTATTATGTGATCTGGATGCCTAACTCTTCAAACAAAAGAAAAAACCCAAATAATGTTCAATCCTATACAACCATTAAGAATAACGATGTTGAAGCGCTGTTCAGACTCGGCAGACAACTCCAACAAGCGGCAGTTGTTTTAGGAGCTCTGTCTGAATTGTTGTTGTACCAGACATATTTGTCTTAACTGTATTATTCTAGCTGTCATCTTAGAGTCGAGCCAAATAATATGCATCTGGTCTGTTATATTTGGGTAGATAATTCAATTTTATTAATATTGGGAAAAAAAGCAGAGCGCGGACATACAAAGCAATCCCAATCATTTCAGATGCATCCTTTGCGGTTTGGTTCGAGTGCCGGGCCTGGCTCTGTGTATGAGCTAAGGTCAGGGTGATATGAGCTTTTCCTTTTACTTTCATTTTGACAGGAGAAAACATAATATATAGTGTCTCAGCTTGCTGTTATGAACTTTAAATGATATGCTAAAACTAGCAAAGGCCTGTAATCCAAAGTCTGAAAACAAATCTGTCTCATCTATCTTGGGAAATCATACTCTTGGAAAACAAGGTATTAAAAATGGCTGTTCAGACAGGGGAGGATGATTCCATTGCCAACTTTATCCTCTTGGCCCCATTTTCTGCATATGTGCACATCTTGAGGTCCATGCTTGTTCCTGACCACTGTGAGTGATTTGGCACTTTTTCTAGACACAAGGCGATATATTACCCACAATTCCACTGGTGTAAGTGCATGGATTGCTGATTAGCAATCCAAGCACCAACTGTGCCGATCTTCTCAGGGATGGGAAGATTGGCACGGCCAGAAGCTTTTTTCCTAAACCGGAAAATTAAGCAAGGGTCCTTTTGTCTTCTTCTTCATTTCCGCATGCCTTCTTCATGCCTCCTTCCACAAGGAATGGCAACAAGGCATTCATTTGAGTGTCTGATTCAGTTAGCAGCCAAGGGGAAGGAGGCAAAAGTTAATGAATAAAGGAAAACACCATCAACCACAAACCGACACTGACTATAACTCACAGGCAAATTGGGAGAGCAAATTGTTAGCAGGCAGATGTGAATGTGTGTGTGCATTCGTGTATGTGTGCGCGCTTGTGCTTGCTCAACTAGCACCATTATTTCATTTTGAAAGCATCTACTGGACACACAAGTTAACATCAGCTCAACTAGAGCACCATTATTTAATTATCAAAGCATCGACTGGAGAGTTTTTCCCAAAATTAAAGGCTGCTTTTTCATTCTTTTTTGTGCGACTTTATCATCCTTGGAGTCCCATTTCTTAAGGATAAAAAAAACTATGTGGCTGCAGATAGTACTTTGCAAAGAGAGCGATGTCACATTGTTAGCAGCCTAACAGTAGAGATGTACAAATTCCAACACGGTGATGATAGGGTATAGGAAATCTATACATATGTATATATATATATGTATATATATATATATACAATATATATACATATATATAGCAATATTTATTTTGTTTTTGTCGATATGCAGATTTTCAGGACAGGTTTGACCTAATTGGCAGTCAGAGCCAGTCGTTCCCCACTGAATAGCTATCAGACACACTCTCTTAACAGGTATAGGGCCCAGGGAGTGGGCAGACAGATCCCTCAACTCTCTGCAGATCACCCATGGCAGCTCCAAGCCCTCAGTTCATCCTGCGGTGATGAATACAGCGTATTAATATTGGAGAGGGTGGCTATTATTCTGGGGTATCCAATTTAAAGTGATGAAAAAGTAATACAGCAAAAGCTTTGGAAGAATGAAGAATAGATGAAAAGATATAGAAAAGGGGGGGGGGGGTTTCAGAGGCCCGGGGCTGAATATCATATTGGTTCAAGTGTCAATGATGTCGTATTTCACCGGTTATGCAGGTTCAACCACAACCCCGACCACGAGGTGGTAGTAATAGTAGTAGTAGCAGCAGTAGGCACTTTATTGATCCCCACAGGGGGAAAATGATTTGAAATGGCAGCAAAATAAATAAATACAAAGATTGTGTAGATGTGCATACAGATCATTATAGATACATCTCAGGAGGGGGTTTATTTGGTTTAAAACCAACAAACACACGTCAAAAACACAATCATCAAAGGATAAAAACACCAACAAGCCATTAAAGCTAATTTCCATTGTGGTTCCTTTGAGTGGACGAGAGGTTGGCTGTAATGCAGATTGGCAGGGGCTGGAAGGCATTTCTACAACTTCATATCATGTCACAACAGCACTAAAAACAGAACACAAATCAAATACCAATAGTTTCCTTCAGATTATGTAGACATGCAGCAATGATGCTCAGAGCAGGTGCAGCCGTTATCTCCTGTATAACCAAAAAATATTTCCTTCAAAAGTCCTGCGGAGCACTTAATGGTTAAATAAAGACGAAGGAAAGGTGGAATGGCAATGACATGGAATACGATTTCACCTCCAGCTGTGAGCTCTGCAATTCCTCCACCCCCCAACCTCCACCCCCCACCCCCACCCCCAACAGAACAAATTAAACCATAACGTGAGGGGCCTTTCCTCTGGAACCCTCACCGTGATGGCATTAACAGAAAGAGGGGATCAAAAAAGAAAAAAAAGATGACAAGAGGGTGAAGAGGAATGGTTGCTTGATTGTAAGAAACGCTTTGATGATGTCTGAAATATTACCCAACCCTAACAGAGGTCCCTGGAAATATAGAGGCCCACCCCTCAGCTTCACGCTGGGTCCATTAATTGGAACGATTCATCACAATGACTGGGTTTAATTTGACTCCAGGTCTCCCTTCATATGGAATAAGGGAAATTACACACCAGCCAACTCTGGAGTATATTCTAATTATACCCGAGTTTCTTATTGCCAAACTCTCCCTTGTTCTGATGCTCTGCCTCGTTCTCTCTCTCTCGCACGCTCTATCTCTCTCTTTCATTTCGTTCTCGCCGTCACAAACCGCACAGGTTTCATAACAATTAAAATAAATGGAATATAGATTTATTCGCTGCATTCGGAGAGAGCTCGCTGAATGGCACATCACGTAATATAGAGATGTACGAGTACTACTCTATACACCATCGCTGACTCCAAACCAACCACCACTGAGACGCACACCGAACAGCACTGCAGTGGGCCCAAACTGCTCATTCAATTCAAGGTAATGATGTGGTGGTTTGAATGCAGACACAACCACACTGCCCCTCTCTCTCTCTCTCTCTCTCTCTCTCTCTCCCTCTCTCTCTCTCTCTCTCTCGCTCTCTCTCTCCCTTATCAATAGTCTTTCTTCTTCTGCCTTCAAAGCAGAGGGAGTGTCATAAACAGCAGCAACTTCACAATGTGCTGAAAACAGGTGGAAGCATCGCTAGAAAAAGCAACTATTCAACTCTGAGCAGTTATGCTTTATTTGTGATTGGAGATCATGAATGTATGTTCACTAGTTAGAATTTACTGATGTTTGGTACGTTGATTTGGTTCTGTCTTTCGTCCTTTGGTCATTCATTACTTCCCTCTTCCTGTTCATTGGTTGGTTCATGCATGTGTTCATACACGGGTTGTTCGTCGTCTCCTTCATATGTTCATTTGTTGATTCGCTGAAACCCCTTTGGCTTTCTCATCTGGTTTAAAAAAGCTTTTGTTGACAAAATCATCCAGACGTCTGGACGAGCAGGATTAAATATTCTACGCAGAGACACACCCACACATACACACAAGCACACACACACACACAAACACACACACACACACACACACACTGTCACACACACACACACACACACACACACACACACACACACACACACAAATACAGCCTTTAAGTTGATTCTCATTACCTCCTGTTACTCTGATCCCAGCTTTGAGAAGAACTAGCTTGTTGATTGTTAACAGCCTGACAGGGCATTTTCAGAGATTTACATTTACAGATTTTCACAGTTGATTACATAACACAATATTAAAGAGTTTTCCCTGAGGCTAAACAATATAGAAATGTAATTAGTTCAACCCAACCTCTTCTCAATTTGCGTATAAATGAAATCCAGCTAATGTTTTGCAGACAAATTGGCAACAAATGTATACAAGCAATAACAGCTGTCGGCTGTGTTTCTGCAGGAAGAAATTGTAAATGTGTGTGTGAGTGCATTTCCAAATCATATTTTTTTATTCACACTGTATGTATCTGTACCTATAGCCAGTTCTAGCCACGACCTTGAAGAGACAGATGTGTCGTCTTTGCTGTGCCTCACCAACACCCTGTTACCATGATCAATGAATGAGACAGACATCATCCTATAACCAACCTTCCATATCCTGCTCCCAAATCGGACGAGACCGTTGGGGGGGGGGGGGGGGGGGGGGGGGGGGGGGGGGGGGGGGGGGGGGGGGGGGGGGGGGCGGGGGGGGGCGGCGGGGGGGGGGGGGGGGGG
>JAOPJO010000139.1:2547495-2561998 GCA_027123675.1 Molva macrophthalma | reverse complement strand
CACACACACACACACACACACACACACACACACACACACACACACACACACACACACATACACATACACACACACTCAAACTGATCCCAAATACTAATAATATTTCTTGGACAGAAAACACACGTGCCCTGCAATATGTTAACCATTCAATAAATGAAGGTCTCTTTTTAACCACTGATACGTTCATTTGTCTTCGTTCATTTTACATAAAGTACTGCTCAAACAGCAGCACACATCTCAAATTAGATCAACTTGATGCATTGATTTTCCCTCAAAGGTTGATTGTCCGATACAGCTGTGCCTCTGTCTATGTTTGACTTTCAGTCTGTCTGTCTGTTTGTCTGTCTGTTGAAGCCCCTTCTCGCACCTGTAAGCTGTTGAGAATGATAGGTTCTATGTGATAAAATGAATGTGTGTGTGTGTGTGTGTGTGTGTGTGTGTGTGTATGTGTGTATGTGTGCATGTGTGTGGACACCCATCACAAAATGCTATAATGGATGTTAGCTTGGTGTTAACACGCCTTGAAATGCTAAAATTGAACTGTGAAGATTTGAATGTCTTATAAGCCTTAATCTTATTATACTCTGCCTGCGCTCAACGCCACAGCTGCATATCACATGATGGTGCTGCGACGTAGCAACAGACCTGCCTGCTATAGTATGCACTGTACACTGTGGGTAGCTAGCTAGACACCTGGGCAGACAGACAGATCTATAGATGCAGGTTAGGCTGATGTGAGGTCTAAATGGTTCAGAGGTTGGGAACGGTGTGATCCTGTGTGTGAGACGCACATCTGGTTATTACTGTAAGTTGTTCTCCACTGAGGTATCAAAAATAAACTGGTGAAGAAATGGGATTCACAGCATTTCTCTATATACCTCCCAGTCCCTAAAGTAGACCACACACTTCACTTCCATCTTCTTGTTACCTTCTCTCCACGAACATTGACCATTCAAACACACACACACACAGTGGCACAGAAGTAAAACAAAACCGAAAACGTTTGAGTTCCCGGTGGGGTCCTAAGGTTTAATTATCATATTTGAGATCTGCCATCGAAATTTGAGGCCTTGTCTTACTGATCTGCCACTGCAAGGGGAACCACGCACTAGTCTAGAAGGTTCTAGTCTGGTCCGTGAGACAGGACACAAGAGGGATCTTTGGATTGATGTGAGCTGAGACGTTTTCCTTTCCTTCCTTCCTTCCTTGTTATTGGTGAGGAAAAGCCCCGCAGAGCCGGTGGGAGATTGCTTTAACTACTCCCAGCTTGACGGCTTCGCCAGGAGAGGTAGACTCCAGGAGACCTGGTAGTCACTTGGAGGGTTCCGGAAACGGGTTTTGTATTTGATTTCTAGGGTAAATGGAGAATGGATTGCATTTGATTTAGCGTTTTTGTGACCTGCATGTGGCCACTCAAAGTGCTTTACAATTATTGCCTCACATCCACACATCCATACACCAATGGCGGTGTCAACCATGGTGGGAACAGCCAGCTTGATGGGATTGAACCAGCAACCTTTCAGTTGCAAGACAAGCTGTTCTACCTTCTGAGCCACTGGCATTATATGTTTATAGACTTTGTCATCTTAAAACAATTATCACAGTGCTTAAAATGCTCCCGACAAAATATTTTTTTCATTTTCGCAATAGAGAAAACGTGTTGAAAAGAGAGGTAGCAGGACCACTAATTACTGATTTGGTTGGGATAAGTAGAAGCAAAGTGAAAAGGGTGAGTACCTTGTTTTAATCACATAGTGCAGACAGGGAGAGACGAGGCAGTGGTGCGTTGTTGTGTTTTTGTCAGAAAAGAGAGTGGATTTTTTTTGTTGTTGTTGAAAATAGCACAACTATCAAAGTCAGGTGTTATCCATCATGGCGTTCGATAGTGTCCTCCAGAAGACATTTCCCCAATGGATCCATGGACTCCAAAACAAACTCCTCCATCAGCCGCTGCTAATTAGCGGGTTAATCAGTGAAATAAATCCACAACCTGCATGTAGAAGAATGAGACGCATGAATATGGGTATATCGACAAGAGAGGCGGGACTTCCATTGGAGTGACATTCGGTGGTAGGAAACATTTTTTTTCTTCCGTCGCGAGAAGAGAGCTCCTGGGATCGAGGTAAGATTGACAGATGAAAAATCCTGGGAGGGGAGTTGGAGAGACATTGGATATGGATTCTGAATCAACCTAATCTACACCCACAAAGTTGTTGTCTTGTTCATCTTGCTTGCTTGTTAACTGACGTTGGAAATAAGAGAACGGAAATTGCATTTACGTAGACCGGATATAAACAACAAAACATGACCTTCTCTCAGTCGAAGGTGAATGTCAACAGTTGCATGCTGCTGCTTCTGGGATGAAATTAGGAATGGTGACTGAGGGCTATTTAAATTGGCTTTCCGACCAGGCAGCCTGAAACTGGGGGAGTGAGTGAGATATTAGAAAATGAAAATGAATGATTGCAAAAGATATACCTCATGAAGTAGACTCATAAGTCAACATTTAAGAGTCAACAGCCTTCTTTGAGGAATTTATTCTTTTTTTTCGTTCGAAAGCGACAATTACGCACGCTTAAGATTCATTGTCTACAAACACAGCGACAGCAGATGCTGTCCGGAATACTGATAGACGCATGTTATTAGTATTGTAGTACATTTTAGATCGAAATGGGTGTTCTGACCACGGCTGAGCAGATGTTGAGTGCCTCCATCTATCCTCAATACAACCATTTCTCAAATTCAGAATGTCACTTTAATACAATTATACAAAGATTTGAAGCATAACGATGTCTGTGTGTGTCTGATCAATCTTGCTTAGTTATTTTAGTCTACAAATGGAGTCGTGCAGCAGTCGTCTACGTTTTAGTCGTACAAATAAATGGGCTACGTTATTACTTGTTCCCTGAGATTTCGGTTCAGGCCTATTGATCCACGTTTGTGTGTGTGTGTGTGTGTGTGTGGGAGAAAGAGGGAGAAAAATAAACCATAAGTTCATGTCAGCAATAACAATACAAGTTAGACATCTCACTTTGCCAAGGAGACTGGAACACCTTTAAACACACAAACACACACACAAACACACACACAGAAGCCCTTTTCAATGTTTTGGTCACTAACCAGCCTATTTGTCTGTGCAAACACACCATTTTCATTATCATTTCCAATGTATCGTGGCCTTTAACATGCTTAATCATAAAATATGTTTTGACAGAACGGATGACCTGATGAGGACCAGAATAGAGTTCTGCCTAGTTATTCCTGATAAATACAACCCCTGTCATGACACATGCAGCCCTTACGGAAGGTGTATGAGTGTGTAATTTCTATCTTTTCCCAAATCGTTATATTCCGTTAAACGATTTAATGACACGGTGTAATTTTCCTGACTGTGCACTCGGGCATAGTGGAGGCGCCTGTCTACCTGTTATCTATTTAACTGTCTACCTGTTATTTATTTAAAAGTCTTAAAAGCCTTCATTAATCCATCACCTTATTTCCCCCACGCAGATGCCTCCTGCTACAATTAGCAATCTGGAAATTGCAGCCAAAAATACATGCGGGTCTAATTGACAGGATTTCTTTTGAGTCATCAAATTATAGCTGGGAGAGGTGACTTCATCCTGCTCTGCTCTCATTGGAAGATGGGCCTTACCCCATCTTCTTTTTTGGGGGTGACCAAAGATGTAAATAAAGAAAAAGGGTTGTTGTTCGCCACAAGCATTTGTCGATGCTGAATGTTTTTTTTGCGAACCCTGGATGACGTTGCGTTTCAATGTAAAATAGCGTTTTCCATCTCCACTATCTGCACGTGGTGCAATGGTGGCGCCAGAACAAGATTTGGTGTTACCAAAAATATACATACCAAAAATGTTCCTGTTTGTTATGTTTTCTTCTGACGCCTCCACACAGATACTGGAGGTGGAACACGCCTTTTTACTTTCAAACGTAACATAATCCAGGGTTTGCAGAAACTTTCTGTGTCAACAAATCCTTTTAGCAACTGGGTTTCTGCATTCATATGGTAGTTTCATCAATTTCCTCAAAATGAGTTACTCTCTCATTTATTATTTTCTTTGAATGAAAGCAAACAGAAAAAGGTCACAGCACATTTCCAGCTCATAAATACAATTTCCTCACCTTTCTGTGGTGATATTCATAGTGCATTTTATGACCTTTAAACGTTGAATATTAATATATTGTATTCCTATCCCAAGGTCTGTCTCACCTGTGTGTGTGTGTCAGAATGAGACATGAGGCTTTGCTAAACATTAATAAGTCTTTCATGTGCATACATCAGGGATGAAAATGCCAGGGAGGTTCTGTAAAACTACTGAACGAGTAGAAAAAGGGCCAGAAGGAAAGGAATGGAAGAAAGAAAAGAGAGAGAGAACAAGACAAACAAAACATGATAATGTCATGAGTAGTCTCACAAATCAGAATTTAGATTCATATCTAAAGTCTGATCGCAGACAAACTCAAATCTGGGTGAACAGGAAACCATTTTGTTTTTGTTTTCGACCAATCATGGGGCTTGAGGCAAGGATCTGTAAGGGCGTTATTGGCAAAATTCAACTCGGACAGCACGAGTTAACTGTGTAAAACACTGTGTATACTGTCCACTGTGGAAGTAAACTCAATTCTTCAACCAGTCGCGCAAATTAGTTTTTCTTCGCTAGAAACGAAACAGGAAAAAGGGCTCAGCTCTATCCCTTGTAGTTTTTTGCATCTCAGGCTCTGTGACATCCCCAACGTAAGTTCTGCTAACACAGTGGGACTGCTGGACCCAAGATTAGGTCATGACCAACAAGAGTGAACTGAACTTGGACTGTTCATTAGCAGGTACTGTTTACAGTAGCCATACTATGTAGGTGTACAACAGGGATCCCTGCAAGGTACTCTTTCAAAGATGGGTGTAATTTATGGCTGTTTTCCATCGGCACTTATGGCCATGCCATGTCAAACCATGCCGCATTGATCTGAGTTTCCATGTGGGTTTCGGTGACGTCAGCCCTGCTCGATGTTTGGAGTTCTCAGCAGCTTGATTCATCATTATTTGTTCTTACAACTATATGTGCCTAATTAAAAGGGTAATGAGGGTTTAGATAGAGGCGCTCTGTGATTACGGTATTTTAGTTTGACATAATTGCTTGCAAAACAAAATCGCTTGTTGAGGGCAGATCTCTTTCAGATTAGTCCTGCTCTAAAGACAATTTTTTTCACACTATTAAACCGCTGATATTGATATTCAACTTGCTTTTCCTAATACCAAGGACATTGTGTGGCACTCAGGGAACGAATCAATCACATTTAACGACAGGCTATAATATGAAACGAAATACAATGTGTGTGTGGTTGGAGATGCAAATCCCAGTTTTGCTGGGCTGATGCACTGAGTCAAACCTAGTCAAGCCAAGCTGGCCTGGAAAAGGGTCTTTAGCGTGCCCTGTAAATAACTTCCCTGTTACGTGAATGTGTGAGCAGATCAACTTACACAATGGCCAGTCCAGTTTGGGTTTAGCACAACTCTTGTTTTACACATGTTGGAATGTGATTGGGGTTATTGTAAATCCTACTACTTGCTTAACAGCTACCCAAGTTTATACATATATTATGTAACGCAGGATAAATCAGGGTGACACTGGAGCAAATTGCCACCAATTGGATCAAATTGGAGCGAAGCGGTTACAGCAGTATAGTGTTGAGGCTTTCTGAAGTGCAGCTCCGCGCTCCAGTGGTCTCGTGAACGGACATCCACCCGTCTCCCTATCGACTTGAGCTGCCGCATCTCTCACGTGGTCAATTTGCACACTGGCTGTGTGCAAATTATATCATCACAAATGGCGGTGGTCTGTGGGTGTGAAACAACAGTTTTGCTTTATCACTTTCAGTGTTTATTAGTACTGAGCCACAGCGGCTCTGACTCAATTCTGGTCTTGATTCGTGTGCCATAAAATTGCAGTGTTCAATGTACCCTTATACTTCCCCAAGTTCCTTTCCTTACAAAACTACTGACTACTGATTTAATATGCCCCTGTCCCTGTGTCAAGAATCCAATCAGATATCATGCAGTACTGTTGCATCGATGCTCACAGAGCGTGGTGATTGCATTGCAATGTGTATCCTGCACAGGGCGTTTGCATGTGAAAAGCAGGAAGAACCTATTAAGGGGAACATAAAGAAACTCATATCTACATATCGAAACACACACTTGCACGGGCAAACACACAGACAAACATGCGCATTCACACACACACACACACGCACACACACACACGCACGCACACAATTCCACACACACATAGACAAAACACACACACACACAAAGAAACTCATATCCATATATCGAAACACACACGTGCACGGGCAAACACACAGACAAACACACAGACAAACAGACAAACACGCGCATTCACACACACACACATACACACATTAGTAAGCACACACACAAATGCATTCACACACACACATGCACACACGCACACAATTCCATGCACACATTCACACACACAGACAAAACACACACACACAGTTACTTAAGAAGATGCTAGGTAAAATGATAATTGCCATCATAAAGGCATGGCAAGGATAGATGTATATGTACCACAAAGCGACAAAGATCACAATCGTGCATTTACGAGTCAACGCACAGCACACGGGTATGCGTCGGTCCGCATGCTAATATGGCCCGGCATATGTGCATCTGTGTGTGACATTGTCTTGTCAGCTTGTCCCTATAGTTAATTATCCTGCACGTTCATTCTGCATACGATCCATAAGGGCTTCTGCATCGGCTGAATGGGCTCCCTGCCACTCCGGCTCATTCACTTGGGTCCGCATTGTTCAATCCAGTGGTTGAGAAAATACTTAAAGAAATACATACATATAACTACTAAAAAACTTATAACAAACTTTATTTAAAAGGATGCACAGTCAAAGCAGTCCCGTGCTGTTCAGTTCAATACAACAGTTGAGTGGGATGAGAGCGATTTCGACTTTGTTGGGCACTGATTTGAAGTTTCAGTCGGTGACTCACTGCCTGCTGGAGATAAACATTATAGCACAGTTATAACAGTTATAGCATATTCTTTTTGTTGCTAATGAGGTTTTTTTTTTATCTTTTGATTTTATATTTAAACCAGACATAATTGGATCGTCAAATCCCGATTCTGAATTGCTTTGTGTTGCTTCAGATCCTGTATCTTCACCCTGAAATGACAGAAATTGAATGAGCCTGGATGCGAAAGAATAATTAAACGGCACTTGAAATATGATCGTGACTTTCAATGGTCACCAAAACAGTTTCGCTCTGATTGTTGCTGTGGTGTTGCGGTCCTATTACCTGACTGTATTTGAAGAATATACGCACAAGCATGTATATTCTAAAGGAGTAGCTCTCACTTACTGTAATTATACTTTTACTAGGATGACGTCCCCGGCATCGACCTAAACCTTTTCAACATCCGTCAGTGAACTGAAGTGCTGAACAAAGCCCTTTCAGCTCAACCTGAGGAAGACCTGTTTTCTCATCAAGTCGAGTCCATCATGCCGGTGATAAAGTATTTGTCCTTGTGTGTTTTGAGTGGGAAAGTTAATTAGCTTTGGAACGCTGAAAAAAAAGCTACCTTCTAATCGCCTACCTTTGTAATCGCAGTGAAAACAGCAGAATACACACATGCATATATAGATTCTCTTGATGCACTATGATGTGCATGAAACCAAGCATTAAGGAAGAGGAGATTACAATTTTTTTTCATTAACATACAACCGTAACAGAGATAAACCCACATACACCTATTTTGAAAGAAAGGTGGAGGCTATCTTCTGCAGCGTGCGGGGCCAGCTAATTAAAATGAATGCCGTTCATTTAAAACCAATTTAAAAAAAGAGAGACACAGTTATAATTATGGTCATTCATATGACATACGGTGTCCTTGGGTTACGATTCCAATCAGGGCCACATGAGGTGTGTAAGATGGAAGTTTTGGTCACAAGCATGCAATCTGTGCAAACTTGTGCACGTTGCAACAATGCTGAAATGTAATTGTATCATTTGCTTAAACACTTGCCTTAATACATGCCTAAGGGTTTTTGTCTTGCGATAGAAGCCAGAGTTCTAAAAGTGAAACTCCACCATCAGCAGATCCAATGTTGTGGTTTTAGTGATGCACCAGCGACCAGCCATCGTTTGAGTTTAGTCAGAGACAAGCGGGTTGGGTGTCTCTGGGGTGTCTGTTATTTACTGCAAGGACAATGTGGCAAAATGACCTGTTCCACAGATGAACGTAATTAAAAAGCCATTGTGGATGAGTAGCGTATAGCACCACCTGTGGTGAAGCGGTTGTACTTCATCTGTTCGTCTGCTGTAGTTGTCATGGCGTCCGTATGCTAGCTTATTGATGCTTTTTAGCGTGGCAGCATGAGCATCATCACCGATAGCTTCATTCTTTGCTCGTCCTTTTATAATTTTTGCTGTGGCTAAAAAGTTTGAAGTTTCTCTCTAACACAATGCCATTTTATTAGGTATTCACAGAGTATCTGTGGATACCTATTGTTTTCATTTTACTTTTCCAGTACAAAACACCTGAGAAAAAAACAGCAATACACTTAATAGAAAAGAATTCATGAAAATAAATTCAGAGGTAATGTTATTCATTAGACGATTCTATGAAACACTGAACATGGAAACAAAACTAAAACAAACAACAAAGATAGATAGATACACATCTACGAGATAAGGCACATGGTCAGGCAAAAATTATAATATTCTTCTTGTAGCTCTACGTAATGTCTACTTGATTTTCTCCTGTTGTGCATAAAGTACATAACATCTCTTATCTATTGACCAAAATAGCTGGTGCATCTCTTTTCCAATATAGCAAGATTAAGATCCTGGCGAATATAGAGAAGCAAAAGCTAAACCATCTAATTGTAGTTTGGAAAGACCAGCGAGAAGTTTCTCTCTGAATATTAATCTTAAAGTTGTATTACAGAGTTTGGATGAAACACTTCGACTATCTTGCATTATTGAAAGGACGATGAAAACACCCGGCCTGTTATATCCCCAACTCACATTAAGGTGAAAAACACAAGCATTCGCCCTATTTAGTCACCACAAAGTGTGTCTTAAGTTTCCATTCTCTCTAAGAGAACTGCCAAAGCTACAGTGGATTGCAATTTCAACTTTTGGAGGGCTATCTGAGAAAGAAAACAATGTAAGCAAAGTAAAGATTTTGCAATCTTAACCTAAATTGAGTACTTTCTTTCACCAAACAAAACACGTTTCTGAAGACAAAATCACTTTACAGAACAGCATCTTGTTGACTATTTCAGAGTTCGACATTGTTCTCAAAATGACAAGGGCCTTGATTTACACATTTTCCTTTATTGATTAGACGTAGACGGACCACTTCAAACCACCTAATATTTATCCACATATCTTTCACAATCACTCCAGACTAAATTAAATTTGATCACAAAGAACCACCTTTAAATCAAGACAAAAGTGACAATAGGTCACTTGAGGATATTTGTATGACACTGCATACAACACGTTATATGACATTGCCATGAACTGCTTACCACTTCAGCCCACACACACACACACGCACGCACGCACGCACACACACACACAATGCTTTAAAATACAATGTGGAAAATGAGAGTGCACACATCAGGGAAGAATTCAAATTACTACCGAAATAGCTCTTCAGGGATCTGACAATGAAATTGCAGATTGCAAAACAACTAGTGGGATTTCTGCCATCTGTATTATGTCTTCCCTATTTCTGAGGGACCACACTCTGCCACCCTAGATTTCAGTATAATAATCCCTTCATTTGGCCTTACTAAATTGTTATTTTATTCTCACCATACCAGACAATGAAAGTATCATTATTTGAATGTGATATTCCATTTATAGCAGTGTCAGTAGTGATGTTCTATACAGTAAAATAAAGATCAGCGTATTTGTATTTGCTTCACCCACACTACTTTACTTCTTCATGTAAAGTATGGATCCATTTAACTTCTTTATTTCATCTTAATTTTAAGGTTCATATGGTGGTAAAAAGTGTAACTTATGTAGGGGACTCTGCAGTCTCCATATGAAGCCACTCATCCTACGCATCGCAGTACCACAGTGACCCCCACGCAGCTGATGAGTGTTATACATATCCAGTTCACTTACATTTCAGGTTTCCTTTTCTTTTCAAAAGCAATACAAGAGAGTTTCCGTATTTTGTTTCGGTGAAGCTGTTGAATGCAAACGAATCCAGGGTTAAAGTGCAACCACTGAGCCACTAATCGGACGAGCTCAAGAGCTAGAGGTGTGAAAACACTCTGAAAGCACAGAAATCCAGGTGGAAGCAAGTACTCGTATGGTCCTGAATGTCTGGATAATGGTTATGTGTCTGCTGTGTTTTTGTGTGGGCATGTGGGGGTGTGGATGTGCACATCAATTGAATCTACTTACTACTAATTACAATTGTGTTTTTTACTGTAGGTCAGTCTGGTAAGTGTAAGAAAGGTCCACTTAACATCGTCTCTTTTCAGTTCATGGTAGAGACAGTAGTGAATGGTGTTGTGTGAGATGAGAGGCATAATATATCTCTGGCTTTCGTTGGCAAGACAAAATACAGACAAGAAACTGGAGGCTTCTCAGAAGTGATGTGTCAAACGCTATCCATCGGACCAAGGGGTTTCATTGTCCTCTATGTGTCTTTTTTACCACCAATATGCGACTTCCATTTCATAATGACAGGCCAACACTGGAATCCATTTCCTGTCTTATGTTATTGAAATTATATCACAATTCTGTTAAGCTCAGACTTTTGTTCCTTTGTGTCTAAAATGATGTGCACGTACTTCATTTTATTACTTTAAAGCTTGGGTGGGCAATTAGGAGAAACCAGCCAGAGTAAGCTAGATTTTGAAAGTATCCGACCGAAAAAATCCCAACCCTCCCTTCAGGCCTCCCTCGACAGCCAGTCTCCCAAAACACATGACTAGCTCGCTAGCTTTAGCAATATGTCTGACTAGCCTTGTGTAAACTCCGTTCATGCGCAATGAGCGCATGTAGGCAGACAGGTAGGCATGGGCTTATTACAGGCCTGCAAGCCACAGATACTTTTAGGGACTTTTTTTTTTTTTTTTGTCAGAGCCTTTTAATTATTGATTGCTGTCGGGATGTAAAGAAAACTTCAATAAATATGACAAAAAATGCTTCGAAAATAAAATGCGTACCCTAGCTTTAATACAAATAAAAAGTGAGCATTTAGTCAGCCAGGGTATTCCCGTTTAGCGTTGGGAGATGTTGCTGAAGAACATTTTTTATTTTATTTTTTCACTTGCATTTCTCTGACATGCCGAGTCACTCTGAATCATACTCCCATCGCGCCGCAGGGAGCGATCCTCCGCTCCCTCCGGCTTAGCATTTCAAAAGTGATTACTTAGGTGAGGGGAAAACGCTTTGTGTCTCCGGTCACGACGAGTATTTTTTTTCAGACGATGAGTAAGCTTAAGGGGTGGAGAAGTTTGAATGTGTTTTCATATCGCCCCGGCGACAGCCTCACGCTAGAGAATGAGCGTCCGGGCAAAGGGAACGTCGATAGATGATTGGGAAATGGTCAGAGGGGGACATGGACCGTTTGACCCGTGAATGGCTTCCGGTTGACATTGTGGCCCCGTCACATGAGTCATAGTAGGCTACACTACACCAGATCACATGTAATCACTCTTGTTGTTAATAACACTCGGCAGACCATTTGATTTGTCAAATCGGTTGTGTTACAATTACAAATGGCAAATACCCACAGTTCACTACCTGCCGGCAAATGCGTATATCATGTAGTAAGTTACGTACTATCCTGTTTCTGTGCCGATCTGGTAGTGTGCCGTGCTTCGAATGTGTTTTGGGGTGCAATATTTAATCGATTCATATTTTTTATGTTTTCGGTAGCTCTGTGTGTGTGTGTTTCGGGACTGTGCACCGTAGGTTGACGGTAACTGAGTGACTAAGTTTGATCACCTTGTTGGCTGTAGTGATTTTTTTGTTGTTGTTATGCCAAGGGAATAAATCTCCTGAGACGTTTCCTCAATGTCCTGCCTCTCATTTGCAATTGGGTCTTCACTGCATTATGTCAGTGTGTCTGTGTTGAAAAGTTCAAGTGCCTTGTTCTATTGCTACCCGTATACGGGGCTGTGGCTCAGTCAAAACTAAATTGTCTTCTGATTAGGAATAAACCTGCCTTCTATGTGAGAACTGTCCATCCATGAATATAGTATGCTATGCTGCTTTGATACAGCATGTTGGTGTTCACTTCCTGCATGATTAGGACAAATTGATAATTGTTTTTATTCAGAAAGAGTATTGTTTTAAAAAACAATGTTATAAGTTATATCATATGCCGTTGTCCCCTTATGTTCTCTGTCCTAGATTTTAAGAGAGGGGGGAAAAAAATCCCAGTGTGTCCTTCTGCATGGCCGGGCATTGTTAATTGGCACCTGACCACTTGGGAAATGTCCAAGCAATTACCTTTCCAGGTGACCGCAATATCAGGCGCATAATGCGATAATTAGCTAGCAGGTGATGCGTTTCAGCAGTTCTTGTCTTGACTTGTCATGAGGTGCCAATGTTAACATAGTAGGTTGGAGTGAAAATTGTTTTCAGGTTTGTAGCGTGTTGCTTTTTGAATGTAAATTTAAAGATTATTGGATTAAATTAAACCACTTTGTTCACCTCAACAGAGCCTCTTTCATTGATGTGATCAGTTGTCATACTACTTGACTTATTGGGAAGTTACTAACTTGACATGGTGAACATGTCAGATCCTCCTGTCCACTATGTCTGATCATGGTATCAAGGGAAGTCCATACAAAGATCATATTGAGTAGTGATGTAGAGAGGTGAGGCGTCACGTCCATGGAAAACTGGCGTGCCACAGGGAACCGTACTTGTCCCTCTTATCCTTCACTGTACATCTATCATTGCGGCGCTTCTTTTACCACTGCTACACTATATGCCGACAACACACAACTCCACCTTTATTTTTCCCTCAGGAGACATCACACATTCCATTCAGATTCTAGCATACAGCTAACAAACCTTTCTGCCTGGAACGACTGCCGCAAGCCGCCTCCAGCTGACCCTGTCCAGGACAGAGCCTCTTGTCATCGTAATTCACCCTGTCAACCACTCAGAGACATCAGACGGTTCCAGTCTCAGCGCTCGGCTCCTTGTCCAAGCACTTGTCATCTCACGGTACCACTAGTGCAACATCCAGACGGCAGTCTGGGCCGCCAGCGTGGGCTGTTAAAGCGACTGCAGATAATTCAAAATGCGGTGGTGCGCCTTGTTGGACTCTTGCTACTCGCATCAAGTTCAAACTCTCGGCGCTGGAGTTAAGGATAGCCGTTGGGTCTTCACCCACAGACACACACCGTCCCATCACTCATTAACCTGCCTCAAGCTGCCCTTTGCGGTCTACTAATGCCAGCGCCAGATGGCCTTCAGGTCTTGGTAGTAATTGGCAATCGGGACTCTTTTAAAGCACTATTCCTTCGGGTATAGGTAACCCAGCACCATACTGCCTTGCAGAGTCCCTCACAGACTTCCTAAAGCCTCAGAAGTGCTTGAGATCCTCAGGTATTTCTAAGCCTAGTCTATCTGTGCTATTCACTGTGATGTTAACATGCAATCTGTGTCATGTTTTACTTGCACTGACTCATAAAGCATGTAATGAAAACTAAATGAATACAAAAACTGCTCACATATTGTTTCTATAGAAAGTCGTTTACCTGCATGCATAGACTTTTAAAGCTCCTGAACAAACTATTTTTTTGTGTAACTTATTTGTATTATACATCATCTTTGTGGCTACTGGGTCTTTAAATGTCTATTTTTGAAATTATTTTTTATTAAAACACATTTAGTGTAATTTATTAAGTTGTACATGACAAGCACTTCTTGGCCAAGCAGTTCTCTAACTCTAAGTTTGCAGGTCAGTTAAAGTGAATGGAGCATAGGTATTTCTCTTCACCTATAATGAAACAGCAAGTCAAACTGCTGTTGCTAAATAAAGTGCAATATTGCCATTGTCTACATTTCCCTAGAGTTTGCATTGCAAAATAATTGCCCTTCCCTCCTCAAAACGGCAACATTCACTACTTATAATGAGGATTAATTATACATTTTAATGGCAGTCTTTTACAGAAGACACTAGAAATGAAAGAGCTGTGTTTTCATTTTATTTTCTGTGTGTGTGTTGGGTTTTTACACTGTAAATAGCCAAACATCCATCTTCCCTGGTCTCCCTTATCCCAGCTCATCCTCTTAATAGCAGGTGAAATGAGGTTTGGCACACCTGGTACTTTGCACGCTCTCGCTTCAAGCCACATGTAGTGGACAGGCAATAACTCATGCGCCATTGTGCTCCACAAAAACCCGTCGTCCTAGTCCGCCCCAAAGAAGAAGAAATGTTATCCGTGGGTCACTCGAAAA
>JAOPJO010000139.1:2530853-2538353 GCA_027123675.1 Molva macrophthalma | reverse complement strand
GTGAAAAGTTGTCATTTTACACTGCAGTCACTGTACATATCTGCAACTGTGTTATCAGGTAGTAGAGGATAAACTAACATGAATATTAAACAATGTCTAATTATAGGTAAATAATATATATTCAAAATCGATGCGTCACAACGTAATATTAGTTAATAATATATATTCATATGGTAGCTGTTCTCAGTCTATATTACAGTTGGTACAGTTGGCTAAGCTAATGGGCGAATGCTACACGTAACTATAATGTAACCATGGCAAAAATACTCATGCTCAACCATACTAATATTATACGATATGCATATTTATTTTGTGGGCAAATAATTGACGAATCAACGTCAACACACAGACAAACAACAACAACAATCAGAACCTGTCGCGTCATATTAAGCGCCTGTATAACCTCCGGTTATACATAAGTGACAGACGGTGTCACTTATGTACCCACACTGGCTTGACTTTCAACCAATCGTATGATCATGTGCTCCTTCCTTCCATATAAAACTTGCATTGGCCACGGCTGTCATGCGTTTCAATTGAGTACAGTCAAATGCAAATCAATGGAAATATGTCCTATTCAGAGAGTAACATGGAAAGCCATTTCGTATTGACTTCACTGTGTTGAAGCATGCGGTTGGTAGTCATCTGTTGTATAAAGACCATTCGCAGAGAAACCAACAAAATAACTACTACACTACACTACAAAAAAAAAAGCTTTTGGAAAAACATCCACCGTGAAACATGGAAAAAAAAGGGCACGACCCGAGACATAATCCATTGAGGACGTATTTGTCGGTTGCTTCATCCTGCTGGGTAAGACTGGTTGATTGATTCTGAGGCAGCTACAACGACTGTGATATTTAGTGACAGCTTTGATAAAATACTCAGGTACATGGGGAGACAGTTGAGGTACCAACACTGTCTTTAAACTCTTTTCATGAGTGACGGAATACATGGGGGTATGCTCGTTCTTTATTAATAAAGTTAAATAAAACATTTTAATACAACTTGATGGTACATAAGTTGCTCTCCACCCTGATACCAAGTTACAACACCACAGGAAATCAACTAGTCAACAACCCCACCCATGATGCAGTGGTGACCTTGTACCGACCAGGGTCCGGAGACTGGCCCCTGTACAATATAATGCAATTTGAAATGTTTTCTTTTGCTGGCGGTAAGTGGCTAGCTGTCAGCGTTATTTGCTTGAGTGGCAATGGCAAACACATAGGAGTTATCATCTCAACGTTTTTCCTTCAATGTGACCATTTTGGCCACACTAGAGATATTGAATTCAATATTGACATATCTTCATACATGACTCATGTCTTACAGGTTTTCAAGTATGTGAATGTGTATAAGTGTTTTCTAGCCAGTACATTACAGTCGACGCCTAAACACGACTGCCCTTCATCTGATTGGATGACGGTGAACTTCTTTTACTTGTTTCTGTGTGTGTGTGTGTGTGTGTGTGTGTGTGTGTATGTCTGCATGTGTGTCCATCCATTTGTTTTCTCTTTTCTTTTTTTTGGGATAGATGTGTGTTTTGTTGCATGCAGGTTGCATGTATACATCTTACCTAACTGTATCTGTGCGGCTGAGTGTATGTGTGTGTGTGTGTGTGTGTGTGTGTGTGTGTGCTTGTGTGTGTGTTTACATGGTGTGTGCACACACAATTGTGCATTCAGAGACACAGCTCGGGCTGATGAATAGTTGAGCTGGAGTTTCATCCTGTCTCATTTAGAGGCGTTCCGTGTCTCCCGTGGTTACGCATGGCCTCTCATCTTATTACAGCGTTCAGGAAGACAGCACTCGCTGAGGAGCGACCAGGAGATGTAGCCGATCCAGATAAAGCATTGTCATTAAGAAGAGGAAAAAAATGTATCTGTGCTAGTGTTCGGTTAGGTTACAATGATGATATGTGTGATGTAATTATGAGTGTGAGTATGTCTGTGTATGTCTTGATAAACCTCTACCATGTCCGTCAATGTCATTTGTTGCTACATTCAGTAAACAAACTTGAATCTACTCAACAGCTGTGAGAGGGACCGTACTCTGGAAAAACAGGAACACAGGCAGTATTTAACAAAAGGGCTTTTATTTTACCCGAGTAGTACAAAAACAGGCAGTGACAAATAAATACCAAACAGATAAATAAGGTCAAAATAGTGGTTAAATGTGGCTGAACATTAAACATACCAGCAGACGGACAACCAAGAACTGAATTACTATAAATATACATACAAAAATACAGTGCACACAGACCTCACGCACCTAGATGAGGGAAGCACATACGTGAGGATGCTATTCATAGCTTGTTCCCAAGCTATGAACAGCATCATGAGATCCTCATCATGAGAATGGGTTACCTCGCTCTGAGGGGCTCCTTAAGTTCTCAGATGATGCCACCATCCTGGGTCTCATCTCCAACAACGATGACACCGCCTACAGGGAGGACATCAGCATCTTGGCAACACGGTGCCAGGACCACAATGTCTCTCTCAGCATCTGCATGGCTAAAGAGATGATAGTGGTCTCCAGGAAGCGACCCCCATTCTTCGATGGTGCAGTGGTGGAGAGAGTCACCTGCTACAAGTTCCTCTGTGATTGGCTATCGGACTCGGCAGTAAAAGCTGCCCAAAAGCACCTTTTCTTCCCCTAGGAGACAAAGGAGGAAGATTGGCATGCCCATCAAAACTCTCTCTTACTTCTATAGGTGCACCATCCAGAGCATCCTCTCTGGCTGCACCACTGCCTGGTACAGCAGCTGCTCCGCTGCTGAGCACAAGGCCCTGCAGAGGATGGTGGAGACAGAGGAACGCATCATTGGCTGTGACCTCCACTCCGTGGAAAGCATCCAACACACGATGCCTTAAGAAAGCATGGAAGGTCACAAAAGACAACAGCCACCCAAGCTATGGACACAATGTTGTCTGGTAGAAGTTATGTGAACATCAGGGCACAGACTACGATTGTCATTTTCTGTGTAGGAGAAAATGAAAAAAACTGACTACCGTAACAATTCATAGAGACGTCAAAAGTTACATGGAATGTTACATTGATTTGAAAACACAGTAGTGATGCTGTTTGTGCATGTGTTACAGAATTGGTGTATTTGGGCCAATAATCTTTCATTTTCTATGGAAAACTTTTCCAAGTCCAATAATGTGTATCAACTTATTTTGTTTTCCAGAGTGGCCGTGGTTGGTCCTATTGTAAGCTGAACTATAATGTTCCCATCATGCGTTAAACGTGAAGGCAGAACAGAAGCAGGATTTCCACCTGAGTAGACAATGCATGGTCTGCTGAGACTCCTAACAGAGGGAAAAAGAAGAACAGACCACCAGATCATTCATAAAGTTGCACATTGCATTTGGGTCTACCTGACGAGTTTACCTGAACCATCTGTTTTTCCAAGTACAGGACAGGTGGATGCAGTTGGGCTTGAAATATGACAGCTAACAAGTGAAGTCTTCAACAAAGCTTTGGGTGCAATAGATGGCTGCCACATTAGGAACAAACCCCCCTCACAGCACAGACTAGTCTATTTTAATTACAAAGGATTCTTCTCCGTCCATGTGCAGGCCATTTGTGATTCTAAAGGAAGGTTCCTTGACATATTTGTTGGCTACCCAGGGCCGGTCCATGAGACACGTATTTTAAAGAGCAGCTTGTTTTACATTGCTAGACACCTAAAAGTGTTAGACAGCCTAAAACAGGATACATCTACTTGGGGATGGTGGCTATCCTTTTTTGTTCAATCCAGTCTGACTTATCAATCCTCACAAGGAGCCCTTAAATGGCTGGGTACAGGGAACGCCACGATAATTATCATTCCAAAGGGCGTTCAATCAAAAAAAAGAGCCGTTTGAATCATGAAGACAAGATGGAGGTCGATCCTTTTCAGAGCCTTGGTGGTTAGGCCCTACATTTGCATCACTTGTTATTGCATCATGCGCCTTTTAACACAATGTCTGCATAGACAATGAAGACGTGCTGGAGCCAAACGCAGATTGCACACAGGACAACCTCGACACGTGAACCCCTTGCATGAAGCCAGAGGTCAGGGACTGCCACGAGGGACAGCCTTGCTGCCTTGCTCTCTGGTCACAGCCCCACAGTGCTGCCTGAACACATAACCTGTTCATGGTTTATTTTAGAAAATGACAAAACTTTTGCATGGAAGAACAAAAAGATCAACCCGTGGTTTTAGTTTTCCACTGTCGAGAAATTACTTCATTATCTCAAAGCTGCACTATTAAATGACCAAAAAATATTCTTGAAAAATAAATATTGGCACATAAATAAATGAACACACACACACACACACACACACACACACACACACATATATATATATATATAAATAAAACACCTTATTGCAAAATATATTATTGCTAAATATATATATGCCAGTACAGCATGAACAAACCCAAATGTACTGCAGAAAGAACAGAAGGAATAGTGCACATTAAACAATTAAACAGACATTTTACCACTGGCCTGAATGTGGTTTGGCAGTTTGTCAAAACATTTTTTTAAAAGGGCTGTGAAACATCCAGTTTATTTTGGCCTCGCTCTCTTCATGATGCTTCTGCTCATTTTGAGATTCTTGCATGAGGAAATCCAGTACTGGGTTGGTTTTCTTTTTCTTTTGTTGAGGGGGTAAGGTTGTGGGATTGGGGGCCGCCCTGCTTTTCTAGATGTGGTGGAGGCAGATGCACTCGAGGTACATGCAGTAGACTACAGGAAGACGTGAGGTACATGCAGTGGACTGTTCAGGACTTGAGGTACATGCAGTGGACTGTTCAGGAGGACTTGAGGTACATGCAGTGGCCTGTTCAGGACTTGAGGTACATGCAGTAGCCTGTTCAGGACTTGAGGTACATGCAGTGGACTGTTCAGGAGGACTTGAGGTACATGCAGTGGCCTGTTCAGGACTTGAGGTACATGCAGTAGCCTGTTCAGGACTTGAGGTACATGCAGTGGACTGTTCAGTACTTGAGGTACATGCAGTGGACTGTTCAGGACTTGAGGTACATGCAGTGGACTTTTCAAGAATTGAGGTACATGCAGTGGACAGTTCAGTACTTGAGGTACATGCAGTGGACTGTTCAGTACTTGAGGTACATGCAGTGGACTGTTCAGGCGGACTTGAGGTACATGCAGTGGACTGTTCAAGACTTGAGGTACACGCAGTGAAATGTTCAGGATGACTTGAGGTGTATGCAGTGGACTGCTCAGACTCAGTAAGGTTTGTTTGTATCAGAGGATCAATTTCCTGAAAGAAGAAGAAGGAAAACCCTACCGGACTTGGGAAATGTGATTGTTGCTTTCCGGTTAAACTTATTACTGTATTTGCAACAAAATATGCCACCAGAACAGGCACAATTGAGGTGTGGCACCAAAAACTTCATGCATAGCTGCATAAAACAGTGGCCTCTCCATTTTCTGTCTTTACACCAGTCTTGGGAGTTTTCAGCTCCTGCACACACATGCACGCACGCACGCCCACACGCACGCACGCACGCAGGCACGCACCAAAATATTATCAAAATGCAGTAATGGCGCTGCCATTACTTTTCAACAGAAGAAAGATATTTCAAATAACTTATTTGTTCATAAATAACTTAAATAAGTTATTTATGAACAGTTATGCAGCAGCTTTTTCCCTAAAGACAACATTGCAAACAGTTACTACGAGATTCACGTTGTTTTGAGCTTTGATTGTGTGCGACCATATCTTTAACTTAAAAAAAAAAAAAAAATGATTTATCATTTTCCCCGACCTTTTGGAAAATGAAGGTAAACTCACGACGCACAAAGCTCAAATCTATCTATCCATCTTGGTCTTGGTCTCTGCGTAATGTCATGACCACCTCCCGGCCATGCTGATTCTGATGCGTCGGCAGAGTCAATATTTGTATTACTTCTGCCTTCTCCAAACTCATCCATGCCTGCTCCTACACACCTTCTGTTCACCTGGTGGGTCTGCAGGGGCTGTCCATATGGCAGTACGTACGGCGCACAGAACAAATTATTATTTTCCCATCTTCCTTATGCACTCCCCACTGGCACACTGACAGCCTGGCTTTTAAGGGTCCCGACTATGAAAAAATAACTACAAAATCCAAACTTAAGCTCTGTAATTTGCCTCCTGCTTCCGACATATCGACCCTCCAGTGTTTTTTTTTACTAATTACTGTAGCCCATCACGGCCGCTGAATTAAAAACCTTTAGTGGCAGGCTTCCAAATGAGCCTACTTGCTCCTACAACTTTGATACAACAGATCCTTTTCACAGAAGCATCGTCGTTAGTTACACACAGGTGTCGCTAGTATCACTAATTATGGGGTCTGCTCTTTTTAATCTATTAGGGCAAGGGTAGTAGTGGATATATCAAACCTTGACCATTGACATGTGTCCTGGTACATAAAAGGAGCAGCCCTGTTATTCGTGTGATGTGTTACTTATGGGGTTGTCCTACAAGGACACCTCTAGGAAAAGGGTCTATGTTCAATGGTGGTCATTAGAACTAATCTAAGATTTTAGGGAAATGTTATGTACTAATCTAATCTAACCCAAAATAATCAAACACATTCTAATATAAAAAAAAGTCTAACAGTAAATTACAGCAATATTGAAGTCCTTAGCTATATAGACATGCTACACCATGCAGTGTAATTGAGATGAATCGTTTGCTTTCCCGATCAAAGTTGGGCCTGATGATAATATTGGCCTAACATAACCTAAATTAAACAGTGAAGTTTATGAAAGAATCAATGGGTTTTTCTGTTAATAGCTTCTGAGATAGAATAACACGGGAGACACAATACTAAAATAGAGATATTGATCTAACTCTGAATTAAAGGAACATGATTTGAGACTCAATGACGACCTTTCCAGTGGGGCTTTTGCTTTTGCGTGATAGTCTGCACAAATGTTAAGAAAATAAAACTAAACCATAGTTTGCAACAGGTACTATGAAACAATAGCTTGCCAGTTATACCGTATGTGGCTATTGTATTGCTGGATACAATGCATATGCATTCATATCTGCCTTCTATGGTCTTCCTAATCCAGTAACTGTTTTGCAATTATCAAAATCACTTTGTCTAAAATCTACATAATTACAATGACTTCATTAGCCACCAATCAACCCAGACATGCAAAATAATGAGCACATTTCCTACCGTGGTTCTATTATCATTTCCATTAAAAAAGGAAAAAAAGAACTTTGTGATCATTGAATCCAGGCTGTGGATAATGGGAAACCCAGAGTCGACATTACAGTGTGCAGACCCACAGCCCAACAGTAACCACAGGCTACTGATTTCTATCTGACCTTGAAATAACCAAGAAAAATAATAAAATCCAGATGGATATCAGTCTGGTTGCTGGGAGCTTTCAAATGATTGTTTGTTTGTTTGCTGGTCTGTGTGTGTGTGTGTGTGTGTGTGTGTGTGTGTGTGTGTGTGAGTGTGTGTGTGTGTATGAGAG